>VDFB02046157.1:0-12383 GCA_007258455.2 Sequoia sempervirens | reverse complement strand
TCAAAAAATTTAAAGTGGACTCATTTTCCATTAGTGGTAAATGATTCCCACTGTACCTATTTTTTATAGATTTTTATGGATTTGGATACCCATTTGGCTAAAACAAGCTCTGGTACAATTTTCTAGAACTGGGATTGATTCACTCAGAATGGTGAATGAGTCCCACCAGGCTAAAAATCAACATTTCCAAAATTTCACAATTGTTTCCAATATTCAATACATTTTTAGGTGCACACTTTCTATTTTATAGCTTTTTGTTTTTCTTTATTTGCATTTCTAAGTCATTTTCTAGGCCATTCTACATATCACACTTTGTTTTCAAACATCTTGCATTTTCCACGTTTTTACTTGGTGGTGGACCCCTTTCTTGTCACATTCATCTCCAAGAATATCTTATATTCAGATCTCCCACATCCTTCATTGGGTTGAGATCTCTAAGGTATTCTTGAATGTGAACATTGTGAAATATGATCTTCTCCTCCTTCTATCCCTTTTGTAGTCAAGGAAGTGAAGCATCCATTTTTTATGTCCACAGTTATGGGTCATGTATGTAAGAATCTTAAATTAGTTCTATAGAAGCCACAGATATAAAAGAAAATTTTAGCTCTCGAGCATGTACTCTCCTATGTAATTCTCTTACAGATTATAAATGGAAATGGTCAATGATCTTTTTGTTCATCTCTAGTTCTTTTAATTGGATGTGTGGATTTTTTTTTGCTTCAATTCAACAAATTGATTAAATTCTTAAATAAAGTCATGGGTCTGTGAGTGAAGAGTACATGATTTGGTAAGAAGTAGTGTTCTTGATGTAGTGAGTTGAGTACTACAAAGTAGTATGACAATAGTCCATCAATTTTTGAATGAAATGGCTAATATATTATTGGTTGTTGCATATTTGACTCCATTATCCTAATTGATGAAGCACTAGTCTATTTTTTAGGAAATCTTGCAAGTAAATGAACTAGTGATACAAAATGAGAATAAAATTCATTAAAAAATCTTTCAATTATGAAGTATGAGTTTGAAGTATTCCTTGATTCCTAGAAAATAGATAATAATTTACTCAAGGGTCTACCAAATCATCTATGAATTATGTTTATTTGCAATTAATAGGATCGATCTATGTATAAATGTGTTCTCAATTACACAAACATCACTTGAGTAGAATAAGGAACACCCTCCTAGGTCTCATAGAGCCTAAAGTGTAGGACTGAAGGTCTCAAAATCCTTTACTCATTTGTTGGCCACTAGCTTTGACGATCCTTGAGCATAAGAGTTAGCTACCCTTTAGAGAACTTCAAGGTTCTACTGGAAAAAATACCAACAGGTAGAGAGTCCATATTGTAAGATATAGTGGGGGTAGGTGGGATCTAACACATGTGTGAGAGGAGGTGAGAGAAAGGCTTATAACACTTATCATTATGAGATAATTTTGGGGAGATAGTGAGGGAATTTAAAATTATAAGAAAATAGATAGTGATTATTATTAAGAGGGATTAAATCTATTAATCATAGATTAATTAATTTAATGGGTTGGGTTGAGTAAATAAACGAAGGGTTTATTTAACTTGACTAGAGTTAAATGTTGGAGGATGGGCTAATGAGGATTAGAAAGTAGATGAGGTTAATTAATCAAGGATTAATTAAATTAAGTGGAATTAGGAGGAAAGGGAATAATGGTGGGATTAATTAAATATTTCAAATATTTAATTAATTGGATGAACCTTAGGCTATGAAGTGATATAATTAAATAAATAATGAGATATCTAATTAATTATAAGAAGAAAGTGGAATAATTATTAAATAGTTAATATTTAACTTATTAGGGGCTAGGAGGGATAAATTAATTAAATAATATGATATTTAATTAATTTAAGAAGAAACAAGAATAATTAATTAAAATTCATTTTGTTTATTAATTAGGGAAGTGACATCAAATTTGGGGTGTCTACAAAAGCACACTTGATGGACTAGATTCTTGGAGCTTTATGCATTCCAAATATGAGAAAATGTAAATAATATTATGACATAACTTATAACATAAAGGGAAATTTGATTTTAAAATTGATGACCATGGAATTGTAATTAGAGAAATTCATTTAGACTAGTGCCTTATACCTATCTAATGGAGTCAAGAGAAATGCAATTGAAAACTCATACAACAATATTCGACCTAGTTTTGTGAAATCTTAGTAACAATTCCTTACATTGATACTCTTAGAATTTACAATAAACTATTCTAAACAATACCTATATACATATAAAATATTCAACATTTATTGCATAACAAATTAAACTATTCCTTGAATAGAAGCTATAAAATAAACATTCAATTATAAGAAGCTTTACAAAGATGAATAAAAGCAATCCTCTAGTTTTTATTGACAAATGATGAAGAAGTATATAAACTAGGAGATATTTCATTACAAATTTTTAATTGTATGTTAATTTATAAAGCTAGTACTATTATACAAAATTAACATTTACATTGATATCATTTTCCTATGAAAACATAGATCGTACATATAGAAACTATAACACTGATGATCTACTTACAATTTTTTCCAAAATTTTGATAGAATGGCCCTAAATTCCCTTTTATAGAAAAAAGGGAGAAAACAAGCTTCAAGCCAAGGGAATATATTGCATATTCATTTAACAATCATGTCCTTAGAAAAGGACAAAAACTAAAACTACTCAATAGAAGACATAAGACAAAATCCACTAGAGGACAAAACATGTGTTTGGGCTTTTAAAGGAGATATTTGTTGCAATTGTAATGATAAGAAGGTGAATGATTACTCAATAACGACATATTTCTTTGATATGAGAGCATATTCCCTTCTGAAACTTCTAGAAAATATGTTGAATATACCATAAAAGGAAAAAAGTGTCAAAATTGTAGGGATGTACATATAGACATTTTAATGTTAAGTCACCATATGATATGGATTTCTTTACAAATTTGACTTGGATGATAAGAAGGCTCATAATTTAGCCAAGTTATTGTACTTATCATCCCATGCCATGCACACTCTTTTTTATGGCCTTTGGAATTCATAACTCTTATCAACATTACTCATATAATGAAAATATATTGCATCCAAAATTATACTAGTTTCCTTGTTGAAAGCCTCTAACACTTGATCTCTATCAATTAACTTTTCCAAGAAAGTATTAAGTAAACTTATGTCAACTTTATTGTTATAACAAATAAAAAATGAAAAATTTGGAACCAATGCTCTGAACCCATCCTTCCACTCAAATAATTCAAGTTCATATCCCCTTTCTCCTTTACAATGTGAGGTATAATTTTTACCTCAATATTATCAAAATGTTTAAGTATAGTTTTGACCTTTTGTGTTAGGGTGGTCATATATGCCTGTATCTCCCCTACTAATTTAGCCATATTAAAATTAAGAAAAATATCAGTAGGTGTATTTTTCTCGTGTGCAAAATATCTATATATACCTTACAAAGCTATAATCCAAGGGACCTATTTATCTATGACATCCTTGAGTCTTTTCTGGTCCCTAGCAACCTTGACAATAGCATCCTTAAAAAAATTAGTCTTTGTAGGATTCTTCAATTCTCTTAAAAAATTTGGACATTACATGTCCCAGAATATTGGACACAACATGCAACATCTCCTTATGTTGTATTTTATGTGCATTCTTTACATGTTGCTTCAATTCCTTAATTTACTCTTTAAGCTCTTCATTTTCTTTGATCAAATCCTATGTAGGTGTTTTTGTGGAGAATCCTATTGCTTGTGTGCTAATAGGAAGATGTACTTCCTTAGTTTCCTTCAAATTCTATTTGGTATACTCTATAGTGAGTGTTATATGATATTTCAATAGCTTTTCATACCCATTCAACAGATTATTTGCAGTAACCTCACTAAACTTAGTAGTATCAACTACTAACAAGGTAGCCTCAAGGGAAATGGTGTCTGATAATATTTTTATCACCAAACCTCCTTTAACATCTTTTGTTGCTTCTTCAACCTAAGATTTTTTGGTATTAGGGATAAGAGCCCAAATTGCAAGGATTTCCCACTTAGGGTTGAACCCTTATCCTAATAGTGCTACTTGAGCCTGCTCCTCAGAGGAGAAAGCCTCTTTTTCATACCTCCTAATGGTGTCAAATATTGTTTTTGATTCAATATCCCACTCAAGTAACAATATTAGTCCACTATCTCTAACCATTTTCCTCCTTGCTTTTGGGGTAATGTTCCTAGCATCAAAATTCATTTATGCAAAAACTTTCTTTGACACCTCTTTATATTGTTCTCTAAGAACTCCCACCTTTTCCTGATCAAGTTTCTGATGAAACTCTTCTCTTCTTGACCTTATAAACAAATATTTAAATTCTTTTTAATTTAATGATATCAAGTTTCCACAATCCATAATGTTCTTTGCAATGATTTATGGCTTTGATTGTGTGATAATTTTTGCATCAACATTTCGGATCACATTCCATGATCCATCATTAGGATGAGAGTAGAGTTAAAGGAGCCATATTTAGTAGCTCAATTTTTTTATATTTTAAGCATAGTTCACTCCCATGAAGGGTGTCAATTAATTATATCAAGTTTCCACAATCCATAATGTACTTTGCAATGATTTCTAGCTTCGACTATGTTAGAATTTTTGCATCAACATTTTGGATCACACTCCATGATCAACATTTTGAATTTACAAATTCATAATTAGAGATAAATTGTGTTCAAATCAACAATCTAGTGTAATTGGAATCATCCCTTCCTATTGTAGTGTCAATCCCTAACCTGCTTTGAGGCACTCTAACTTTAGTCTCTCTTGGGGAAGAGGGTATTAATTGATTTACTTTCTCCATATGTACTTAAATTTATTCCTCCTCATCATGTCCAATTAGATAATCAACCAAAGGTTATTTTCTTATTCTTCTCCTCTTTTGTGGTTGTTCCCTTGGGGGGAATGTATAATGATTACATGTGGAGGGGAAAATGGAACTTGTAGGAGAGGAGGTGGAGGTACATGAGGGGAACAGGGTGGAGAAAACACCCTTTTATAGGTCATTTATACATTTTAATAAAATAATAAACTAATAGATCAACCTTGGGCTGATAGGTAGGCATCTCTTCAATATTGGGGCCTTTGTAATTATTCTATCAATGTTTTTCCAGATTATTTGGATCCTTGCAATTGGATCCCTTACTTTATAAAATGCACCTTTATAATTAGGATTATTCTTGGTCTTGGCATATTCATCCTTTTTAAAGGCCACCCATTTTACTTTTCTATCATTGACCTCTTGATCATCCTTCCAATTTATTAGGACATCCTCACTAAAATAAACTTTATATTGGAAGGATGACTTCTTGATGTTGATCCTCACTTGATTGATGAAACCTTCAAGATCAAAGGCTCTTTAAATCTCTTGAGCCTTCTTGTAAACTTGCAGCATTGGATATAGCTTGTCCAATCCTTCCCTGGTAATTATGAAGTTAAAGAAGACTATGGAGAACGAGAAGAAAGAACCCTTCTTTTCCCCCTTGAGATGGGATTTATCTAATTCACTAAGTTTTCATATGATCTCTAAAAATGATACTTTGAAGGGTAATTTTGGTAATATATGGGGACCAATAGGGCACCCATAAATTGATAGAAAAGAAGGTGGTCTTGACCCCCAACCAACACAAAATGATCAGAAACAAACTAGAAACCAACCCTTACAACACTATCCACACAACCCTTCTCAAACACACTCCTAGTTGCTTGTAGCCCTCAAAAACTAAATTTTTAACAATATATTTTAGAGAAGGATGTATAGTGACCTACTAAACATCATCTACGACTCACTTCAAGTCTTAACGCAACATATCAAAATATTTCTTGAGGTTTCTTTGCAACAATATGAAGTATCAATAGACTGCCCTAGTTTTTAGGTCACCAAATAGCCCTCTTTTACAAAGCAGGTACCTCCAAAACACCAATTTATCACCTAGACTCAATTGAAAGACCTTAATTTTGTTGCAAAACATCAAAATCCACCATCATCCATCAGGGCCATGACCTCTAAGACACTGAACCACCAAACCCTCACTTTACATGCAAAATGACAAGGGTTTATTCAAAATCCTATCACCTGGGCTTATAGAACCCAACCAATACCACCAATAGATTCTAAATTGTCTGAAAAAACTCACAAATCCATCACAAGATCAAGTTCTATTGAAATTTTATCAAAACCGTCCTTTAACACCCCTTTTTCACATGGAAAACTCATTGTTCTGCCATAGGGCATCACCCCAAATCAAATAACTTGACTCCTCTACCTACAGAACCCTGAGGAAACCTAAATAATAGTGTGTTGGACCCATTCCATGAGTTAGAGTAATCACAGTGAGTGGAATAGGCCAATTTAACATTTTAGAAGGAAATCAACCCTTAATTCAGAGTTAACAAGGCTATCACAGAGAAATTAAGAGAACTCCTTCCAAAATCAATCTCAAGACCTAAAATCTATCAAAATTAGAATTTAACTCATGCCTCTACATAACATAATGAGTTTCAAAGAAAATACATCTTGTATGGGGTCGTACAGTTCCTAGAAAGTACAAAATTACAGAGATATTGGAGAAATAAATATTGTTATTGATTTTGAAACTTCAATACAATCTTTTCCAACCCCTGTTCGAGCATTTTAGAGTATTTATATACATATTTCATTCAAATCTAACCAAAAAAATGTCTATAACTACCTTTTGAAATACTATGACCCTTCAACTTCAAGGAAAGTTGCATTTTTCAATTTTGCTAAGACAACATTTTACATTTTTATAAAAAAATTGACACTCTACCACAAATGGCTCACCTATTCACCTAGAACATTAAAAATGGTCTATTTAGATCTTATTAAACTCAATAACATGACCTCACACTGGAAAAATGACACTTTACCTACCTTGACAGCTTTTAGACATGAATTACAACTTTCACATTTTAGACCCAAAATTACTTAAATGACCACAAAATCTTATGAATGGCCTCATCATGGCCTTATTTCATTGAAACAAATGAAAAAAATCAAGAAACTATCACTTAACCAAATTTACCTAAAGTGACTTGGTGCTCCTACACCATAGAACCCACCTCAAAGAAAACCTCATGTCCCATGAGGACTATACTGCCTTGAACCTTGTTTCTTCGCAACATCTTTAGGTCATCCAAATGCTCCTTGGTTTGGAAATCCCCTCCATGGGATCAGGTGCTATAACATTTCTTTGTTCTCTACATTGATGAAATTTTTTCTTTATTGTATTTGTTTCATCTTTGTAACTTGCCCTATTGACTGTCTCTCCATCTTTCCCTTGTCATTAGTTGATGCTACACCTTCCTTGATCTCTGCAACCTGACCTCTATCCACTTTCCCTCTAATTATATTCTCCCTCATCATCATTGTACACTTAGGCTCATTCACTTGCACTTGCCAAGCAACCCTGCTCCCTGCACCTTTACCTTTGACCTTAGTCATCATAATTTTTTTCCTCTTAGCCCCTATGCCATTAGATCCACTAGCCTCTAAAACAACACAATTGAACTGTCCTCTGCCCTCTTTTGCATTCAATGGACAAGATATTGTCCCCACCATAATCCTATCATGTATGATAAACCTATCTTGAACCTTCAACACAAATTCATCCTTGGCCTTTCCATGATCACATTTCATTATCAACTCACAATATTTTCTCTTCAACATGGCATCATTCTGCAAATTCACTGTCATGACTTCTTCCCTCCTTGTGGTGTCTACAACCTTCATCTCCTTTTCACTCACAACTTTCACAAACTCTTTATTACCCATCATGACCACCTTGGTTGTCTTGATCTACTCTGTGACATCCTCTTGCAATGGAAGCAAAGTAAATGAGTTCCCTTCATGCTCAATCTAGTATGTATTAGCCCATCCATCATACATAAGATGTTTATCAAATTGGCATGGCCTTCCAAGAAAAAAATGGCAACATTGCATTGGTAGAACATTACAAAGTACCCTATCCTTGTAACTTCCAATCTGAAATTCAACTATTTAACCCTGCTCATTGACTAGAAGTGACTGATCATCATTTAACCATGACACCTTATAGGGTGTTTCATGAGGAAATTTTACCAAACTCAACCTATCTACCATTTCTTTTGACACTATATTATCAGTGGAGCCTGATTCTATTACTAATTTGCATACCTTACCCTTTCTCTTTTAGGTGGTTTTGAAAAGGTTTCTCCTTTGCAATGGTTCTTTCTTCTTGGAGGCCTTCAAAATTTGTCTTTGCAGCATCAAAGCTTCACCAACTTTTGGATCACAACCAAAACTTGGAGAATTGACTCTTTCTTTTGAATCCTCTTGCATAATTTGAACTTTCTTTTCACCTTTTCTCTCACCCCCACTTGTAGCAACACCAAACTTTTCAGGAAACTTGAAGAATGGATGACCAAACTCACCACACTTGTAACACCTTCCTGCAAAAACATTAGGATCTCTTCCTTGATCTGTATATTTTCCCCAATAGCTTGTTCTTCCACCTCTAGATTCAACCACTTGTTCTTTACCTTTACCAACATCTTCTTGATCTTCTTTGGACTATTTTGGTGTATAAAACATACATCTACCCCTAGAAATATCACCTCTTCCTCTTGTTGCCTTCTCTTGTCTTCTCTTCACTTTCCCTTCTTCCCTTATAGCCATTTAAAAACATTCTTCTACCATTTTTGGTGTCATCAAACTGATTTCATCTTGTATATTATAACTTAGACCATTAAGATACCTTGCCACTCTTTCTTCCGCATCTTCCTCATGTTTTGTTCTTATACTTAACCTATAGAACTCCTTAGTGTATGCTTGCACATCTCGATCCTTTTGCCCAATATTTTGAAGTCTTTTAAGAAATTGAACATTGTAATCATTAGGAAGGAACTTACCTTTTATTTTTCATTCTCTCCCAAGAAGTGATCTTGGTCTTCCCCTTTTTTTTCCTTTCATCTTGCACAAAATTCCACCACAACAAAGCATGTCCTTTTAGCTTGGTTTTTTCCTTCTTCACTTTATGCTTCATCTACCTCTTCACTTTCAAAGTAATTCTTCATGGCTCCTATCCAGTCTAAGAGATATTCACCATATATTTTACCCCCATACATAGGTAAATCCATTTTTCTATGTCATCACCTTTCATAGACTTAAAAATCCAACTCTCCTTCTTCACTAGAGGTCTCTTCCTCTTCAAAATCAATTTCATCCATGTCAACTACAACTTTAGACTTCAATTCAACCATCTCCCTCTTCAAGGCTTCTAATTCTCTAGCCTGCTCATCAATCTTTCTTGCAACTATGCTTCCTTTAGGAGGCATCTTGATAGTTTGGTCTCTTAACCTTCCAATCACCCTTCCTTCAATCAACAACCTTCAACACACAACAGATATCTTACCTGTGCTCTGATTCCACCTAATTTAAAGCAAGTTGGTCTTGACCGTTAACCAACACAAAATGATTAGAATCAAACTAGAAACCAACCCTTACAACACTATCCACACAACCATCATCAAACACACTCCTAGTTGCTTGTAGCCCTCAAAAATTGACTTTCCCCCAATATATTTTGGATAATGTCATACAAAGACCTACTAAAGATCATTTGAGACTCAATTAAAATCTTAACACAACATATCAAAATATTTCTTGAGGTTTCTTTGCAACAATATGAAGTATCAATAGATTGCCCTAGTTTTTAAGCCACCAAATAACACTCTTTTACAAAGGAGGTACCTCCAAAACACCTAGTTATCACCAAGAATCAATTGAAAGACCTTATTTATGTTGCAAAAAATCAAAATTCACCATCATCCATCAGAGCCATGACCTCTAAGATGTTGAACCACCAAACCATCGCTTTACATGCAAAATGACAAGGGTTTATTCAAACTCCTATCATCTGGGCTTATAGAACCAAACCAATACCACCAACAGATTCTAAATGGTCTACAAAAACTCACAAATCCATGACAAGATCAATTCTATCAACATTTTATCAAAAACCTCCTTTAACACCCCTTTTTCACATGGAAAACTCACTATTCTGCCCTAGGGCATCACCCCAAATAAAATAACTTGACTCCTCTACCTATAGAACCATGATGACACCTAAATACTAGTGTTTTGGACCTATTCCATGAGTTACAATAATCATAGTGAGTGGAATGGGTCAATTTAACATTTTAGAAGGCAATCAACCCTTAATTCAGAGTTAACATGGTTGTCACAGAGAAATGAAGGGAACTCCTTCCAAACTCAATCTCAAGACCTCAAATCTATCAAAATTTGGATTTAACTCATGCATCTACATATCACAATGATTCATGAGGGTGCAACCCGAGACACAGAAAATAACCCACAAATAAGAGACTAAATTTATTATTCAGAGAATGGAACTTCTTACATGCAGAGGATCTCAAATCCCCAAGTTCTACAACATATGCAAGCTACAGAAAGCTACAGAAAGCTACAGAGTAACCCTTTCGCAATATGCGAGCTTGTCCCCAAAAAGTTACCCAAAAATTAGAAAACCCGCCCATAAATAGAGCTCCTCATTAGTTTGGAGCCAAAACAACATTCAAATTGAGTTTAGGCGGTTTGGCGCTGAAAATTACAACATGAAGTTCAAATTTCAAAAGAGCATTTGCAATGGTAACTTCTAGAAAGTGCGCCAACTTCGCGGGGCCATAACTTTTGATCCAGGACTCCGATTCGCGAACCGTTCGAACCGTTGGAAAGGTCTCGAAGTCAAGAACGCGCTCAAAATTTGCTACGCCAATTTTGGCAAGTTTCGGGGCCGATCTGGAAGCTCTAAGTGCCTCAAATCCCACTCGGAAGGTTTTTAGGTGCAAATCTGGGAAACTAAAACTGCAATAACTTTCCACCCAGGAACCGAAAATAAAAACCGTAAATTGGGAATTTCATTATGACGAAAAGGGTATCCAAAAATGTAAAAACATCTAAAAACTGAGAAACTTGAAAATTGACTATTTTTGGGTGATGCAAGATTGCCCTTACACCACTGGATGCTCCTGCATCAGACACCCATGTGGTAATTTGAGAAGTGACCCCCATCACGTTCTTAGATTGGTTGAGGAAAACCAACCCCAACCGCTTTAGATAGCTGTGATGAATCTTCACGCATCTTCCCTCTCCATTTCACTAGATATTCTTTCTAATCAGCCATTTCGTAATTCTCCCACACGCACTATCCAAGATTTCAATCTCCCTCCTTTCTCAAGTAGGTGGCCGGAATCCCACACTATTCCATCATTGGTAATTTCCTCTCGCTCTACCTTCATGATACAATCTGAAATGTTGAACACGGAAATGTTGAATCCCTCTAGCAACTCTACCTCATATGCATTCCCTGAATCATGCCTCTTCAAAATTTTACAGGGACCGAACTTCTTCATCTTCAATTTGTTATATGTTCCCACTGGAAACCTTTCTTTCCTCAAGTGGACCATCACTTCATCACCAATCTGAAACTCCTTATACCTCCTCTTCTGATCTACCTTAGCCTTATACTGCATATTCATCTTGTTAATATGTTCTCTTACCTTCTCATGTATATCCTTGATGTGTTCTGCAAAATCTTTGGCTTCAACACTTATTTTCTTCTCTTGGTCCATCTTCCTTAATTTTGGAGCTGTTCTGGGGCTACCTCCATACAAAATCTCGAATGGTGATCTACCAGTGCTTCTGTTGACAAAATTGTTGTAAGAAAATTCTGCCTGGGGTAAGATCAAGTCCCATCCCTTAGGTTTATCTCCTACCAAACATCTTAGTAGGTTACCTGCACTGCTAACAACCTCTCGCCTCATTCATCCGCTTAGGATGGTGTGCATCCAAACTTCAGCTCATTTCTCAGCCTTTCTTCCCACAAGGTCTCTCCAAAGTACCAAATTTGGTGTCACGATCCGAAACAATACTTTTTGGCAGACCATGTAGCCTCACCACCTCTTTGAAGAACAAGTCAGCAATGTGGACTGCGTCATGGGTCTTTTGACATGGGATGAAATGTGCCATCTTTGAAAACTTGTCAACTACCACAAATACTGAATCATTCCCTCTTTGTGTCCTTGGCAAACCAAGAACAAAGTCCATACTTATATCCTCCCACGGCCTCTCTGGTACAGGTAAGGGCTGATACAAGCCTATATTCTGGCTCACTCCCTTAGCCATCTGGCATACCCTACAACTTTGTACAAACTTCTTCACATCCTGTGACAACTGAGGCCAATAATAATGCTCACTAATAATGGCAATGGTCTTATCCCGACCAAAATGTCCTGCCATTCCTCCACTAT
>VDFB02046155.1:0-16588 GCA_007258455.2 Sequoia sempervirens | reverse complement strand
CCTTCCCTTATTTATTCATGTAAGAGTGTTTCTGATGCCTCCAATCATATCCGTTAAACCATATTTTTTCCTTTTAAAAATAAAATGACATACTTACCGTTTCATCTTATTATAAAACGAGATCGCTTATTCAAATCGCCAAAAAATGTTTTACCATTTTCCAACTGAAAAACATTTGCTGAATAATAAGAGCAATGGAATTCTCCATATCCGTGAGCAACTAAACAGGCAGCTAAAATACTGCTCGGATAAATCACTATAAAGTTTTTAACTGTTGAGAAGTCACCGAACAAGATCTCCTGGCGGCAGCAATTGTTTAGCTTGTTGAAACTACCATGATTGAATACTTTGTGTTGATTCGGGTATTAAGAATTCAACCCCAGAAGATGCTGATCAAGAAAAGACACTGATTTCATTCCGAAGAACAATCGATTTATTTTGAATTATTTAAGCAGGATTCTTTTATCTCTCAATTTCTCAGGGACTCAGATCTCCATAGATGTACTGGACCACTTGTCCAAGCTATATTTGTGGGTGAATATGTAGGCCTAGGCTTGGTCTAAGAATAGGAAGAAACGACATTTCTATAGCTAATGCCTTATACAATGCGCAATTTTCTTTGGAAGTATATCTATAGCAACTTGTGCTTTACTCATAAGCCAATCTAGGACTTTGCTTGAATGATCAAAGCCCAACCTATACTGTACTCATAAAGCTGATGAGCATTAGAAGTAGCGAAGTCCTTTTCAAGTACTAACTTTACTATGCAGGTCTTTGGCTCCATCAGAACACACTTGTAAAGCTTTAGAAGCGTGATGGCGTATACTCTTACTTGCTTTTGAATCCATGAACCCTAGGAATAGAGGCATTTTGTTTTCTCTCAGTCATTACAGACAAATTTTTTGAGTCGTCCTTTGGACAAAACTCTTTCCCGTCTTTCAATTTAGGACATGGCCCATAATAGCTAAGCCAACTATATTCAACGTTTGTCTCAGCTTTATCTGGAGAAAATATTTCTAAGTACATACAGTCAGTAGCATCATGCTCCTCATGAGATTGATAAATTCATTCAGATTACGAGAAAACAAGCTCATTGTAGCTGGGTGGAAGTAATCTTTCATCGTCCACAGGAACAGGTCTGTTCCACAGTCGTCCAATTTTTATCACTATTAACATTATCTGCGCAATGGATATAGGTAAGAACTTAATAAAAATCTCCTCTATACTGGGGAAAGAATAGGAAGCAGATAAACATTATGATGTACAATGAGAATTTCACAGAGGAAGAGTTTCTGGAAAGACTGTTTAGTTTTCATTAATATTTCACCCTCCGTGAAGGATGAGATCAAAATGACCTAAATGGGTTTTGAGATAAATACAAATGGCAGATAGAATTAAATATATACCTAATAGTCAACAGTTACAAGCACAGACTTCTGGAACTCGACATTCAGAAATATGAACAGGTCAGAAAGGAACAAGACGATTTTTTTGTGTTTAAAGCAAACACTTAAATATTTCTTCCTACCTACAAAGAGAACCGGGAAAGACATACATACGTGGCGTTTTCCAAGCTTCCAAGCATACATTTTTAGACTGGTCTCCGTGTACCGAACAAATCTATCCACTCTTGACACAATACATTCTCTACATAGCTCCAGTCTGGTCTATATAAGAAAAACGTTTCCTATGGACATAAAAGATTTTTCCCATAGATCCTTCATCCATAGAACCCGATTTCTCCAGCTTCTTCTTATAGGCAGAACATCACGTCCATTCAATCCACATAAAATCGCTTGTTTATCACTGGAATCATTGACATCCAGCCTTAAAAGTAGGCAGATGAGATTGGTTTCTAGAGAACACGGTACAGTTGGACATTCACTGCTTATGTCCATAGACCTTGTACAAAAGTTATAGAGCCTGCACTGAGAGACGAGATATTTCCACGGTCCGTATGTACTTGCATCTAAGCGCACTACACGCATCATTTTCATTAAAAATCAATATTCTTGTATATATTTATATTCTTTCATATAAAATGATGACGGCATGACTGATCTTAACAGGCGTTGATAAACAAATGAACAGTCGTTTTCATACACCAAAAAGACACTTCCTATGTTTTTCTTCTCTTTTTGTATAAGACGGCTTAGCAAATAAGTCTCAGGAGAACAAATAAGTAATCTCTAGTGCAAGTTTCATTGCTGCTTTTAAGTGTTTCGAGATTGCCGCCTCTTGTTCCTATTCTTGCCTTTGCTGAGATACCTTCTGTGATACTCATTTCTAATCTATTATTAAATGAACGTAGTGTTGGGAATATATATAGATATATGGAATATTTCAATACACATTTCAATTTCTTTATTAAATATTCAGTTGTGAATAATAATTGTACAATTTTGGATAAAATTAAATTGAAGAGATGGATTAAGATCTGTCTTGAGATTATAAAAAGAGAAAGTTGAGTATTTTGATGATATGAGAGAGACAATTGGAATTCAATATCAAGGATTTTAAATGGCAAAGATTTAAGAGTGTGATGACTTGTGACTTGGGATTCATTCTTAATTGGGATAGACTTTCAATAATTATAAAAGATGAAGATGTATGTCAAGAAGATATGCGTAAGAAAAAATAGATAGTGCTAAGAAGCAAAGTTAAGGGAAGAGTAGTTGACTTCATCAATTATACTCAAGCCCTTAGATTTATTCAATAGTGATAAAAAATAGAGATATTGGATGCTAATATAGATAAACTAGAGTCTACAAGTTGAACTTATAGTCATCGACAAATATGCTCCAATGTGTTTCCCTTCCATTCCTCAACTAGACGTTCCTTTACATAATTCCCCATGTGCCCAGCACCTGTGCGGACATTTCTATACATGCTCCCAGATAATAACAACCTGGAAACTCCTTGTCATGCCAACCAAACGGGCAACGATCAACCCTTGAAAGAAAATGGTGAAAACCAACCTAGAACATAACTATAAAAGCAATTGTCACACCTTTAGTCCAGAAGACAAACCGTGAGTCTGATCCAATCCAGGACGACAACACCCACAAAAACAGACAAACAATATTCCAACCAACAACATAGTGCGACATGTCCGGTCTATTCTGCCATAGAGTACCAAAACAAATGAACTAACGGCTGTGAATGTCGATTGAAGGCAAACCATAAACGTACTATAAACAAGCAGGAAAAATCTGCCACAATTATGTCTCTAAGATTCTCACACAAGCAAGCGCAATTTAAAAATAGATAAAATAACAATGATATAGAGATTCTAGAATCGAATTCATTGGAACTATATGCTCCGAACCTATAAGAACTTTGCATAAAATGAGATGAAAATTTATGATATTAAATTGTCTCTCCAATTGTTTGTATAACAGATTTTTGTCCATATAAAATGATGAAAGTGTAAGGCAATGAAGGTCCCATTAGCAAGCTAACATCCTAATAGAACCCTAAGCTCCAACAAACATTGAATGCCTTTCCAAAGCATAGAGGAAAGAGCCAACATTTCCTTCATAGAAAGTTTTATTTTAAAAAGATAGATGATGTTAGGCTTATGAACTCGAATAAGGTCTTGAATAATCTTTTGATGAGGAATTTTTCCCAAACCCTTAGCATTCCATATAACAAATATCACTTTTAGGAATAGTGAAATGAGAATCTAAAATATGAATGAATCTAGATTGCACTAGTGATTCACTTATCATCTTTACCTTCTCTTGATCACTTTCTCTTCCCACTTTAGAGCATGTCAATCTTTTTAATATATTATTAGAGAAAGAACTTTCTTGTTAAAATCATTCTTAACACCAATTTCTTGAAGAGTTTTTGACATGACATAATTTGAAGAATTTTCAAAAGGAATGCTTATCAACATGTAAGATGCAACAATCAAATCATTCTTGAAACAACAACAACGAAGAAACCATTTACTGCTGGAATAAATTCTCCATAACTCTCTTAAATTGCTAATTACAACAAATTTGATTTCCAAAAAAAGACATAATGACTTTAATACACATGACTATAATACCAAACTAGGTTGATCCTTAGATTTTTTACAACCATTTTATCAGAGTCAATTATCCACTCTTTGTTCAAATCTGACATCATACACAAGTTGCGTGAAAAAACTAACATCATTTTCATGACCATAGGTGGTGGCTTCATCATCCCTAACAACCTATCAGAATAAAAAATGCATAGGCACCATCCGATCCACCTCCAAGTCGGCCCCCAGGCCTTAGATCACAATAAAATTCAACACAAGGCAAAACCAACAGCAGATAAATCCAATACTGAACAAATGATAAAGAGAGAAAAAAAAAGTTTCAACAATAAAATGAGCCATGCAACAGCAGCTGCAAAGGCATGGAAGCACTCGCACGACTGAAAGATTGCAGAAACCCTCGTTCAATTAAAAAATATTACAAAACACATAATTTCAAATATTTTCCTCTGAATATTTTCAAAAAAAAACAACATATCTACTATTTTATCTTACTATAAAATGAGATCCCTTATTCAAATAGCCAAAAAATGTTCTGCCATTTTTCAACTCAAAAGCATTTACTGAATGATTAGAGCAATGGAAGTCTCCATATCCGTGAGCACCTAAACATGCAGCTAAAATACCGCTCGGATAAATCACTATAAAGTTTTCACCTGATGAGGACTCCCCAAACAAGACCTCCTGGCGGCAGCAATTGTTTAGCTTGTTGGAACTACCGTGGTTGAATAATTTGTGCTGATTCGGGCATTAAGAATTCAATCCCATAAGATGCTGATCACGAAAAGATACTGATTTTATTCCGAGAACAGTCGACTTATTTGTGGCGGGGAAGCTTTTTTAATTATTTAAGCAGGATTCTTTTCCTCTCAATTTCTCAGGGGCTCTCCAAAGAATCTACTGGACCACTGGTCCAAGTTATATTTGTGGGTGAATACCTACGCCTGGGCTTGGTCTGAGAATAGGCAGAAACGACAGGTAGCGGGGGTCTATCTATAGCAACCTGTGTTTTATTCATAAACCAATCTAGGACTTTGCTTGAATAAGCAAAGCCCAGCCTATACTGTACATCATAAAACTGATAGATCGGTAGAAGTAGAAAGCCTTACCCTTGTGTGGCGAAGTCCTTTGAAGTACTGACATTGCTATGCCGGTCTTTGGCTCCATGAGAACTAACATGTGTATCTTTAGAAGCGTGATGACATATTCTTCCACATTTTGCTTCTTTTGAATCCATAGACCCCATGAATAAAGGCATCCTGTTCACTCACAGATATTACAGACAATTTTGTTTAGTCCTCTGGATAAAATTATTTTTCATAGTCCACAGGAATAGGTATTTTTCACAGGCATCCTATTCACTCACAGACATTACAGACAATTTTCGTAGCTGGGTGGAAGTAATATATCATAGTCCACAGGAATAGGTCTGTTTCACAGTCCTTCAATTTTTATCACCATTAACATTGTCTGCGCAATCGATATAGGTAACAACAAAATCAAAATCTCCTCTAAACTGGGGGAAAGAATAGGAAGCAGATAAACAGTTCGACATGATCTAAATGATGTACAATGAGAATTTTACAGAGGAGGAGTTTCTCGAGAGACTCTGTATAGATTTCATTAATATTTCAACACTGTGAAAAATGAGATCGAAATTATCTAAATGGGTATTGAGTTAAGTAATAGCAGATGGGAGATATAATTAAATATATACCCAGTAGTCAACAATTGCTAGCAAAATTTCTGGAATTCTAGGGATTCAGAAATATGAACAGGTCAGAAAGAATCAAGAAGAGTCTTTTGTGTTTAAAGCAAATACTTCAAGAAATTCGTCCTTCCTACCGACAGAACCGGAAAAAACCTACATACCTGGTCCTTCCCAAGCAAACATCTTTCGATCAGTCTCAGTGTACCAACACATCTATCCACTCTTGATACATAACGCTTTCTCTACATAGCTCCAGTCTGGTGTAAATAAGAAAAATGGACAAAATAGATTTTTCCCATAGTTATTCCTTCAGATCCTTCATCCATAGAACCTGATTTCTCAGCTTATTCTTATAGGAAGAACATCACCTCCATTCGATCCCGTGTTTATCACTGGAATCAGCTGAGATTGGTTTATAGAGAACTCGGTACAGTTGGACATTCAATGCTTATGGCCATAGGCCTCGTACAAAAGTTGTATTGCCTAAACCGCTAAGGACATGATATTTCTACAGGCCGTAAAGAGTACGTCTGTATCTAACCGCACTAGGCACATCAATTTCAATCAAAGGTTGATATTCTTGGATATATTAATATTTTTTCATATAAAATGATGACGGCATGACAGGCGTTGTTAAAAAAATGAATGGTCGTTTTCATTCCCCAAAAGCTCATCGTCTACTTTTTATTGTATAAACCGGCTTATCTTATAAGTTTCCGAATAAATAATATCTAGTGCAAGTTTCATTCCTGCTTTTAACTGGTTCGACATTGCCTCCTTTTGTTCCTACTCTTCCCTTTGCTTAGATACTTTCTATGATATTCGTTTATAATCTAAGAATAAATAAACGTAGTTGTTGGGAATATAGATATGGAATAATTCAATGTACAATTCAAAAAATTTACTAAATATTTAGTTGACAATAATAACTCTATAATTTTGGATAATATTATATTGAATTTACAAAGATGGATTAATGTTTGTCTAAAGTTTATATAAAGTGAATGTTGAGTATTTTGATGATATGAGAGAGATAGGGAGTTGAGTATAGCATCAAAGATTTGAGATGATAAAATGTTAAGAGTTTGATAATTTGAGACAGAGTTTGAGTCTAACTATTAGTTTTTGATTATGCTTATAAGAATTCACTCTCAATTAAGATTGACCTTCAATAAATTGTACAAGATAAAAACATGTCTTGAAGATTTATGTAAAGATAAATTAGATAGTGCTAAAAAGCATAATTGAGACTTGCTAGAATAAAGGGAAAGATTAGCTGACTTTATCAATTGTAATCAAGCCTCTAGATTTATTCAATATTGAACAAAATAGATGTAGTGGACATTAATTTAGATAAATTAGAGTCTAGAAGTTGACCTTATACTTGACATGACAAATATGTTTTAATATGTTTTCTTCATTGTTTTTTATTAGATAAGGAAAAGGGTCCTAACCCTAAAACGAAAATAGAGTCAACTTCACAAACAGGGACGAATTCAACACAACCAACCTGAAAGTCAACAATCAACACAAATGTAAACAAATACAATGAGAAATCATTCATTGAACTAGGAATTAAAGGAACCGCTGTCCCAAAGAGAATCCTCCGTACAGAAATAGAGAAATTTTGAATAGAGGAGGTAAGACCCTACGCATTAGCATAGAAGAGGAAGAGAACTCCGACAAGCTCGTGCAGCTAATAAAACCAAGTCCCCCTGGTCATACTATAGGGAAGAGCACTACAAGAAGAGTAGCATCCATGGTCAACCTGGGATACTTTATAGTGAAGCACCTAAATGGTGGAGTAGCTAGGAGAAGTAGTATTAACAACATTAGGAACAACCATAACCTGAGATTTCCTTGATGTATCCATAGGAAGAGCAGCATCCACCATAACCGAATCATTATTTTTCTTCCCAGAAGGAGTAGGAGGCCTTGAGTCTTCATCAGAAGAAGCAGAAGAAGGGGTGAAATGCTTGTCTGAGTGAAGCCTTCCACCGGCAGAAAGCAGAGGAAGTAGGGCGGGAGCTGTGCGAGAACAGTCACGAGCCAAGTGACCAACAACAAAATAGCATTTGCAACATAGTCCATGATCTGAGACCATGACCAACCATTGACCTGCAAAACTACCTCACTAGGAAGAGCCTTTGAAAGATCAACCTCCACCAAGATCCTAGCAAAGGAGGTGTGAGTAAAATTCTTGGAAGCCAAATCCGCTTTCAAGAATCTACCAAGAGCATTATCAATGCCCTCATAGGTCGAGGAGCACTAGAATTGTAAGGGAAGATAAGGAAATCTTATCCAAATAGGCACTACATATAAGGGTTCATTCAAAGGGTTAAAAGAATGAACCCAAGGTCTAATGGAGAGGGGATGAGATTCCCACACCCACAAACCATTGTCTAAAATAGCCTTTTTTATCCTCAAGAGAGCTGAAATTCACAACAAAAAAACCCCTAGCAGAAGGGTAAATCTCCATCAGACCATCAACCAAAGGAGCCCAATGATTGGTGATCCAAAGGTGCAAGTTAGGGAGGGAAGGCCACAAGCAGAAAAATCTACAAATAAGTGCATTCTTGGAGTAAAAAGCAATATTATCAGCAACTTCCTTACCTAGAGAGACAATAGGAGCAACATCTGCACACAATAAGGGATGCCCAGAGCCCTCCCTTTTCCTCTTTAACCTCACAACCTTAGCAAAAGAAGGCAGGGGACTAGAACAGGCACACAGGCTCCTAGGAGAGGGAGCCTGAACTGCACCCACAGCCATGGAGGAACCCGCAGCCACAACAAAAGAACCTGCAACCACTGAAGAATCAATCATTTTCTCTACATCACCAAGAGCAGAGCCAACCCTAACTGCCACGCCACACTGCAAAGAGGGGAACACAGGCTCAACATCTGGAAGAACATCCGCAGGAAGGAGGGAGTTGGGGTGTTTTCTTCATTGTTGACTAGATGCTCTATATATAATTTCATGTGTTAGAATTAATTAGGGTGATAATTTTGAATGCAAGCCCTAGATACACAATTTGGAACTTTTTTCATGTTAACCAATGAGTAAATGATCAAGATTCAAAGACATGGTGTGGAGAATGCCTAAATTTCTATTTTAAAATATAGGGGCAAGAGCATAGTCATAGTTTAGTCTAGGTGATAAAACTATAAGTCTGATCTAGGATGACAACACTCTACAAAGTTGACAAATAATGTTCTAAAATAAGTGACATAATGTGACGACATGTTTAGTTTATTTTAAGGACATAGAGTGCACCAAGATAAAATTTTCAATTACTAAGAACGCGGATTGAAGACATCCAGTAAATGTGGTGTAAAACAAGTAGGGAAAAGTCTAAGAATGCACATTTTCTCTTCTACATTTTCCACCTATTTAAGTGAGCTTGCAAATCTAATGAACATGCATGCAATGTAAAAATAGATAAAATAACAATGATATAGAGATTATAGAATCTAATTCATTGGAATTATATAGTCCCAGCCTGTGAAAGCTATACATAAGATGAGATTAAATTTATGATAATAAATCCCATCTCAAATCGTGTGTAGTAATGAAATCAAGTGTCTAGGTGTTTACATTTTGTATAACATACCTAACTGGTTCATCCACATATCTCAAATATATGGATGAAAAGATGTCCCAACATTTTTTCTAATAAGAAAACATTAATACATACACCATATTTATAAAAAAATCTATTTTGTATCATCCTGATATGGAGAAAAGCTTTCTAAATACATACAGTCAATAGCATCATGCTCCTCATGAGATTGATAAATTCTTTCAAATTCCAAGAAAACAAGGTAACTGTAGCTGGTGGAAGTAATTTTTCATAGTCCACAGGAATAGTTCTGTTTCACAGTCCTCCAATTTTCATCACCATTAACATTGTCTGCGCCGTGGATATAGGTAACAACTTAATCAAAATCTGCTCTATACTGGGGAAAGAATATGAAGCTGATAAACATATTAACATGATCTAAATGATGTACAATGAGAATTTTACAGAGGAAGAATTTCTGGAAAGACTGTTTAGTTTTCATTAATGTTTCACACTCCGAGAAAGACGAGATAAAAATGATCTAAATGGGTATTGAGATAAGTAATAGCAGATTGGAGATATAATTAAATATATACCCAATAGTCAACAATTACAAACAGAAGTTTCTGGAGTTCTAGAGATTCAGAAATATGAACAGGTCAGAAAGAAACAAGAAGAATTTTTTTTGTTTCAAGCAAATACTTAAAAAATGTCTTCCTACCTACCGACAGAACTGGAAAATAACATACATGCCTGGTGTTTTCCAAGCAAACCTCTATACCAATCTTTACAAATAACACATTTTCTACATAGCTCCAGTCTGGGCTATATAAAGCAAAAGTTTCCTATGGACATAATAGATTTTTCCCATAGTTATCCCTTCAGATCCTTCATCCATAGAACCTGATTTCTCAGCTTATTCCTATAGGAAGAACATCACATCCATTGGATCCACATAAATTTGCTTGTTTATCACTGGAATCAGTGACAACTAACCCTAAAACGAAGCAGCTAAGATTGGTTTGTAGAGAACGCCCTACAGTTAGACATTCACTGCTTATGTCTATAGGCGTACAAAAGCTGTAGAGCCTACACTGAGAGACATGATATTTCTACAATCCGTACAAGTGTTTAGAGTACTTCTGCATCAACCCGCACTAGGCACATCATTTTCAATAAAGAGTTGATATTATTACAGATATTAATATTCTTTCATATAAAATGATGACGGCATGACTGAGCTTAGTTGGCTTTGTTAAACAAATAACCTCTAGTGCAAGTTTCATTGCTGCTTTTAACTGATTCGACATTGCCTCTTCCTTTTCCTGTTCTCGCCTTTGCTTAGATACCTTCTACGATACTCATTTCTAATCTATCACTAAATAAAGTGTTGGGAATATATATACGGAAGAATTCATTACACAATGCAATTTTTTGATAAAAATATTGAGTTGAGAATAATAATTGTACAAATTTGGATTAAAGTAAATTAAATTAATAAGGATGGATGGAGGTTTGTCTTAAAATTATATAAAGTAAATGTTGAGTATTATGATATGAGAGAGATTAGAAAGTAAAATATGGTATCAAAGATTGTCGATGGCGAATAGTGAAGAGTTCGACAGCTCGCAATGGAGACATGCACATGGTTGAGTCTACCTATTGTTTTTTATCATGTCAATGAGGATTTATCTTCAATGGGGATAGACCTTTAATAATTCTAGAAGATGAAAATACATGTCTAGAAGATGTGAAAGGAAGAATTAGATAGTGCTAAAAAACATAGTTGAGACTTGCAAGAATAAAGGGGAAGAGTAATTGACTTCATTGATTATAATCAAGCCACTAGATTTATTCAATAGTGATCAAAATAGAGATATTAGATAGGGCAAGTGCAAAAAGATGGGGGGCCAAAAAGAGGTCTTAAGTGGCCACTTTTTTTTTTTTGAAATTAGGAAATACTGACCTTGGATGTGAAATTGAGGATAGTTACACTAAAAAAAAAAAATGCAACAAAAATAAGGATCTTAGTGCTCCAAGTCTACTTTCTAAACTACTAATTTTTTTGGGAAATGATAGAGATTAAAGGGTTCAAAAGAGGGACCCACAAAAATTGGTGTTGTTTTTGTCAAAAAAATATAACATAGCGACTTTTGTGGTTTCCTCAAAAGGTTAACTCTTTTTTGGTATTTTTAAAATTGTTTCGATGAAAAATTAGCTAACAATATGTAGTTTATGCCTGATTTTTCTGATAATTTTTTAATCAATATTTGATTTTTTACTAATTTTCAAAGTGGACACGTCCTGAAAAACATAATTTTGGTTGTGCTACCCCTATAAATTTTGAAAACTAATTGAAAATCATTTTTTTTAATTATGTGTATAATGGAGTCTAGTTTCTAAAATATAATTTATTTGAAATTTTAAATGAATGGTTAAGTTATAAAGAAAAATATCAAACACCTGTTTTACAAAACTAGACACACAAACAGAAATTAAAAATCGGCTTAATGTCAAATGAAAAAATTACATCATTAGATAGTTAAGAGAGAGCCTAACATTACCCAAGTGTTTGATTTGTTTGACCTTGAAACATGTGCAAACCTAATGCTTAGCACAAACACGATTATGTGAAATATTGTAGAATTTGCAAAAACACATCTTTGGATGTTGGGAAGGCACTCCAAACCTTTGGGTTGGTATTCCAAAGCAAATACCAAGCTTAAGGCTTGGGGATTCCCAAAGCAAGAAATATTGTGAGCGCATTATAACGCGCTCACATTATTTCATAGTTTTTGACATTTTTTTTTGTTTGTGCCCAAAATTTTCCTATAATGCACTCACATTATTTCATAGTATTTGACATTTTGTTTTGCATTTGTGCCCAAAAGTTTCCTAATCAAGACATAATGTGAGAATATTATAATGTGCTCACATTATGTTTTTTTTTGTGTTAAATGCTAGTCTATTAAATGTATGTGTATATATTGTATGTTTGTGTGTATGTATTCTTGTATGACATGTATGCATGCTTGTATATATGTATGTACACCTGTATGTATGCATCAGTGTATGTATATGTATGTATGTATGTATGTATGTATGTATGTATGTATGTATGTAAGGTTGTATGTACATGTATGTATGTATGCTTGCTTGTATGTAAGTATGTATGTATTCCTATATATATATGCCTGCTTATATGTATGTATGTATGTCTTTAGAGGGAGGAAGAATTTTAAGAGAGAGAGAGAGAGTTGTCTAGGTAGGCTGGGAGGGAGAGACCTAAGAGAAAGAGAGGTAGAGAGGTAGTGAGAGAGAGACCTAAGAGATGGATAGGGGATGTAAGGGATAGACCTAAGAGATATGGAGTTGGAGAGAAGGGGTTGGAGTGAGAGGAACTTAGCTAGGTAGGGTGGCAGGGATAGAGGGAGAGAGAGACCTGAGAGAGAGAGGGAGAGAGAGAGAGGAGAGAGAGACAGTGAGAGAAAGAGAGAGTTATCTAGGTAGGGTGCCAGAAGGAGAGACTTGAGAGTGTGAGGGGGGTGAGGGGGAGAGACTTGGGAGATAGGGAGACAGAGGGAGCGTGAGATAGAGGGAGTGAGAGAGAGAGAGAGAGAGGGAGAGGGTGTGGGAGGGAGAGACCTAAGAGAGAGAGAGAGAGAGGGAGTGGGAGAGAGGGGGTTGGAGTGAGAGGGACTTATCTAGGTAGGGTGGGAGGGATAGAGAGAAGGTGGGGAGAGAGAGAGAGAGGCTATCATGATCTGTCTTAACCTTGAAATGTCTACCCAATAGATAAGGCCACCATTGTTTCACTGCATGGAGTATTGCTAGCATTTCCTTCTCATAAATAGGTTTTATTTGATTCTTACCTTTTAATTAATGACTCTGAAAAGCAATTGGTCGACCTTCTTGCATGAGCACTGCTCTTATCCCATTTCCAAAAGCATCACATTCCACAATGAATTCCTTGGTGAAGTCAGGAGTGGCAAGTATTGGAGTTGTACACATAGCCTCCTTCAATCTCTCAAATGCTGTATTGGCAGACTTGTTCCAATGAAAAGAATCCTTCTTTAATAGAGTGGTGAGAGGTGCTGCTATACTACCATAATTCTTCACAAATCTTCTATAGTACCCTGCCAATCCCAAGAATCCTCTCAGTTTCTTAATGGTTTTTGGAATAGGCCATTCCATGATAGCCTTAATTTTGTTAGGGTCCACCTTTACTCCTTCATGTGAAACTATGTGTCCTAAATACTCCACCTCGGTAAGACCAAAAGCACACTTGTATGGCTTAGCATAGAGTTTATGATATTCTGGGCATTGTAATGCTTGGTCCACATGTTGCAAATGTTCTTCCCAAGTCTTGCTATAAATTAATATATCATCAAAAGGAATTCAACACAAACTTTCTCAAGAACTTCTTAAAAATGGAATTCATCAAACTTTGGAATGTAGATGGTGCATTGGTAAGACCAAATGGCATCACCAAAAATTCATAATGACCCTCATGAGTCCAAAATGCTGTCTTACAAATATCTTCCTCCTTAATCCGAATTTGGTGATAACCAGATCTAAGATCTAACTTGGTAAAAAACATAGCTCCATTTAATTCATCTAGCAAATCATCAATGACTGGAATAGGAAACTTATCTTTAATGGTGTACATGTTGAGCACTCTATAATCTGGACACATGTGCCAAGTATCATCCTTCTTACGTACCATCACCACAGGCGAGGAGTAAGCACTTTGGCTATGCCTGATGGTTCCTACCTCTAGCATATCTTCAACAATCTTTTCTATCTCACTCTTTTGTATGTGTGGATACCTGTAAGGCCTGATGTTCGGTGGTTGGTTCCCTGAGACTAACTGTATGGCATGATCATGATCCCTCTTAGGAGGAAGTCCTTTAGGCATATCTCCAAGAACAACTAAGTGACGATTAATTATAGCTTGCAAATCTGGATGAGTATGAGTATTAGATTGAGAGACTTCTAATGAACATAGTTGGGCCACAAATCCATTCACTCCTTTCTTAAGCAACTTTTGCATTTGATGAGAGCTTACCATTTGTGGAGATTTTTCCTTCAACCCCCTTAGCTCTACTAGCCTTCCTTCCAATTGAAATCTCATGAATAGTTCTTGGAAGCTCATCTCAATCATTCCTAATGTAGTAAGCCATTGTACTCCCAAAACAATATCTGCTGCACCCATGGATATCGCATACATTGGGGTATCAAGTTGATAATCTCCCATGGATAATTTAATGCTATGACACTTCAACAACTAACTGTACCACCATCTGCAATCAAAACTTGAAACTCTGGAGCTGGATATATGAAACAATTTAGACGAGTAGCTAACTTTTTGTTGATGAAATTATGAGTACTACTTGAGTCGATCAACACTATTACCTTTTGCATCTTTAGGAACCCAACCACCTTGAGAGTGCATGACAAGAAATGATTGGTTGAGAATCATGTGATTCCTCATTTGACTCCCTTTCATCTTCTAGTATGGGTTCCTCCTCTTCTTCCTCATTGGGACCTTCAATATAAAACAATTTCTTTTCACTACATTTATGTCCTCGACTGTATTTGCTATCACAATTGAAACACAAACCTTTTTCTCTTTTCTCCTCAATTTTTTGTGGAGTCAACTTAGTAGGCTATGTTGAATATCCTTTCTCTCTTGTCACATTAGCCCCTTGCTTCTTAGGAATCAAATACTTCTCCTCTACCCTACGTGCTAAGATAAAAGACTCATTTATGGAACTAGGGCTAAACATGCGTACCTCATGTTGAATGTGATCCTTGAGACCACCCAAGAATAAGTCATTCAAGTTTTCCTTTGTAATTGTATCCACCCTTAAGGATAGATTTTGGAATTGTTGAATATAATCCTTAACTGATCATGTTTGTTGAAGTTTAGCTAGCTGGCTGAATAATTTGTCTGTGACGCTATTGCTATATTGTGCTTGGAGTTCCTCTTTAAAAATTGACCATGAGACGGTGAGCCCCTTTTTACTTCGATGAGTACAAAGCCAACGATACCAAATGAATTGATCTGGTTCTAGATATAAGGAAGCCATCGTGACCTTTTGTCCATTTGGGATTTGGTGTATTTCAAAAAAATTCTCCATTTGGTTTATCCATGTTAGAGGATCCTTACCATCGAACTTACGCATATCCACCTTTGGAAATAAATTCCTAGATCCCATAGGAGTACTAAAGCTTGTGTTAGTAGTAGCTGACCTAGAATTTTCACCTTGGCCGCTTGAGAACTCCTTTCTTGGTTTAGCCCTATAGGTGCTTAACATGTTTTGTATGTCCAATATATCTCCTCTTAGGTCACACATATCCATCTTAATTGAGGAAATGTCTTCCTTTACCTTATTGATTTCCTTATTATGAGTAATATCCTTGATTGTTTCACCATCCTTATCAGGAGTCTTCCCCGGAGTGACATTCTTTTTACCCCTTGTTCCAAGACCCGGCATGATGTAAACCACTAATGTTGAAATAAATCACACAAATGAAACTTAAATTCTCTCAAATTTTTATGTAATCTCCTTTATTATGTCTTCAAAAACCCAATAAAAATCAAACTCCAATTCAACAAGATGTGCGAGATATGTAGATTCCAAAAAAAAGTGTAGAAACCCTAATTCTACAATAATTTTCTTAATTCTACTCCAATTCTTTTGAAATATGGACTGTAGCTTCTTCAATATTTTCTTCAAAAACCCTTTAAAAATTAGAAAAAAATTCACCAAAATCTGAAAGATATGCTCTTCCCAAAATCGCCTCTAAAATTGAGAAAAACCTTGCCTCTATGGTGCCAAGATCATGCTCTGATACCACTTGTTATGAAATAACTTGCACAATAGAAGAATATGATATGAAATATGCTGCAAATACTTGATAATAACTGAGAATAACAAGCCACATCGAGGGGGAAAACCTCCATATATCTCTAATGAGAACACACTTCACACTTGATGATGAAATAAGACTCACAACCTCCTATATATACCTATTTATGCCAAGGATATCACCTAGGCCGACTTAGACACACCTATATAAGACTTAGGCCAACCTAAAAAACTAAATAACAATATACCAATGATAATATGACTTAATAGAGAGTTAAGATAGCCACAAGCCTATCGTTCATAACCCATGTACAATAATATTAAGGGCATAGCAGTAGAGAGAGTTGTCTAGGTAGGCCGAGGGAGAGACCTCGAGAGAGAGAGACCTAAGAGATGGATAGGGATGTAA
>VDFB02046153.1:0-32366 GCA_007258455.2 Sequoia sempervirens | reverse complement strand
TGGGTTTGATTCCATCCAAGAGTGTATGATCTACTAACATGGCATTATGTAAATGAGGCATCCCATGGGCTAAAATTTGACACTTTTGGCTTGTCCTCTCTTGGGGACATTGGGCACAATGCTCCCTAAGAAGAAGACCTTACATGAACAAAGAAAAATCCCCTTTAAAAAAATATTTACATGACATTCAAAAGCATTTACAAAAATCATTTTCATTGTGGTTCCTTATCAAAGTTATTAGTAGGATAACTTTGGTATGGTTAGTATAATGGGAAGCCAACACATTGGCATGAATTTCACATTATACAGTGGGAAGCTGACACACTCGCATGACTATCTCACTAAACCACTTCTTTGGGACAACTCACCTTATAGAAAACCTGATGTTTTGTGGCCCCAGAGTGAGGGAATCTTTGATCCATGTCATTTTCATTACTCATTTTTATTTCTTTTAGTTCCTGACATTGCATGACCATGTATCTTGTTTTGATGCATACTATACACCTTGTGTGTGTCCTTTTGTCCTCATGTTGTTTTGAATTAGGATCTTGGATCCTAGAGGCTTGACCATTGGCTCATTCTTTGTCATCCTTTTTCATCCGCATTGTTACAGTTGAACCCCTCTTAAATGTCTACTTTAGTGTGAGTTTGAAGCAAGTTCATCCTCTCACTAAAATGGGGGCTAAATGTAGTATAAAAAAATGTGTCCCTTGCTTAATTTGGGAATAATTAATGATAAATTGGACTTAATTTTTCCTTGGTCTAGTATTGCGAGGTTTTATACACATCCACATTAGGTATTGGGCCCTTTTTAAGCTAAATTCACTTAACTTGTTCCTAATTTAATGTTGTAAAATGTATTTATTTACATTTTCATATTAAATTTAGGGGGGATTGTAAATAAAGTGGACCTAATCTACTGTTGTAAAGTTTTTTACACATTCACATGGGATTTAGGACCCTTCTAAGCTAAATAGACACAATTTTTCCTTAATTTTGTGTTGTAAAGTGTATTTATTTACACTTTCATATTGGGTTTTGGGCCCTATTCCATTTATAACCTTTATACAACCACTAATAGGCCCCTATGACCCCATATTATACATCCCAAGGCATATTTTGATAAGAAACCCGCTAAAATAACCATAAACGCTTAAATTCTTCACTCCCCGCTACTTTAGCATGAAAAATAGCCCCTATGGGACCCATTCACCACCTTGGGAGAGTGAATTTCATCCAGGTGGGACTCATTCACCTAAGATGGTGAATGAGTCACATTTGAGCTATTTTTGAGGTTTGAGCAAGAAAAACTAGGTTTTAAGTGGGTATGTGTAGGATCATCATGGAAAAAATAGGCCCTTAAGTGGCAAAAAAATTAGAAAAATAAAATTTAGGCAACTTGACCTAAAAATTTGAATAAGTTATCTATATTATTTTAAAATATGTAAGAATAGAATATGTAGAAAATTGAATGTAGTTTCTAAACTACTAGGTTTTTTTTTTTTTGTTTGAATCTATTTAGTGAAAATTTGAAGTTTCAATGTAGTAGTACTTAAATTTCAAGGAAAAAATAAGTAGGTGCCTGTTTGATAGCCCTAACCACAATAAAATGATAATATTTTTCTATAAAATTTTAGATATAAGTAGAGGATTCATTTCCCGATGTGATGCATTTTTTTTTTTTAATTTTTTTTCCAAGTAAATCATTAATTATGAAATTGTTATTACAACTTTTAAAAAATATAAAAAACTCGTTTGTCTAATCACCTTAACTTGGTCAAAACTTCATGAATGTTTTCTTTTAATCTTATAGTATGTGAATCATAGAATGTGATGCATGTTTCAAATTCAAAAAATATGATACCATTTGAAAGCTATAGATGGTTTTTAATGATCCTATCAATTAGGACTTCAGTCGTAATTCAATAGAAAATGAATAATAACTATTTATTAAATTCAAAGTAAAGAATAATTTATATTGGTTGAAAGCTGAGAATATCCTTTAAAAACCCTTTTCATTTAATCAATTTTGGGTAAAAAGAAGGTTGTCAGCCACATACCCATCATATCACCACTTTTTGGCCCATCATGATCCTACACATACCCAAGTTCAAATTTCTTCAATGTCAACCTTGGGCATCCAATTAGTGGTCATGTGAGTGCATTTCCTGAATAAAAAAGATTTCAAATCCTCATTTCATCCACGCAACATCATGTATTCAAGTTATCAAGTCAAGCAAGCAAGAGTTAAGGACTTCAAGTCTTCACAAGGTCATTAAGATAGCTTTCAAGATCAATTCTAAGGCATTCAAGAGCAAGATTCTTCAATTTTTGTAGTAATTCAAGATCCATCATCATGGAAGCGTTCTAATTACATTACATCATGTTTAGTCTTCATTATCTTATTTCATCATTTGGTTTAATTACCTAAATGCAGTTTGACCAAGGAAAACACCTATTCCCTGACAACCGACACTTTTGTTCTCTTTCTTTATGTGATTGTAGATCTAAGGCTTGGAGTTGATTGAGAAGTAGGTTTCAAACTTGTTAGGTTCATCTCCCTATTTGAAAGGTCAAAATATTGACAAAAAGTCACTTACAACCCTGAAAATCAGAGTTTCGGATCCTAAGACCTAGAGGAATGGAAAGAGCAGACCGAGAAGTGTAGATCGAAATTTGAATTTCCAAAAAATACAAATTGGACTCATTCTCCAAGAGTGGTGAATGAGTCCCACTATAGGTTTTTTTTATAGATCTTTGCAAATTTGGATACCCATTTGGTTGGAACTTGCTCTGGTACAATTTTCTATAACTAGGGTTGATTCACCTAGAATGGTGAATGAGTCCCACCAGATCTAAAAAAGTAGCAATTTCAAGATTTCAGAGCTCCATTCTATCTCTAGTAAGTTTCCAGGTGCACACTTATAGTTTTAAACCTTTTTGTTTTATTCTTCTTGCATTTTCAAGTTATTTAGTTTAATTTTTTATATAAGACTATGTTTTCAAACATTTTCTTTTCCAAGTTTAAACTTAGTGGGAAACCCTTGTTCTAATGTGAAATCATATTTGAGGATACCTTTTTTTTGCATCTCTCTCTCCATTCTCCATTTTACTAAGATCTCTAAGGTGTCCTTGAGTGTAGCAAGTGTGAAATTGTATCCCTATCCTTGTGTTTATAACTTAAAGGCGGGGAGCATCCATTTCAATTAACTACAATGTTATATGTATGAGAAATGGTATTATAACTTGATTACTACTAAACATTATTCTTAGGTGGTTCAAGGGTGAAAACATATTTTTTCTAAGTTTGAGGTTTGTTTGAAGGTGGGTAAAGGATGAGTTGAGGTTGAATCACATTATCTTCTCTTTGTTTCAATTTTTTGTAGCAAGCCTTAGTGGATGAACCTTGTGAGATGAATTCCTCAAAGGCTTCATTTAACATGTCAAATTCATAACTATTAAAAGGATTGAGAGTTAGGTTAACTTGGAGAAAGAAATTTTACATACTCAAATAACCATTCTTTGTCCAAGGGGTTCATCAGTCTATAGGTGTTGGTTTTGTTTTATAATGAATGCCAAATGTAATATAATCTTATCCAACTATGAAATAATACTAGAAATGAAAAGTAAAGTAATCTAATTCTATCAAAAATTGAAAGGAAATTGAATTAAGCTAAATCTAATGAAATGCATGAAATAGAAAGTAAGTAAACTAAAACAAAAATTTAACAATAGAAAAGAGAAGCACATAAAAAAGGTTTTTAATGTTGTAAAATGCAATTTTAAGTTTGACATTGGACTAAATCACCCAGAGGGGTGTATGAGTTTGAGTTATGGTTTTAGAAGGATTAAAAAAGTGAATAATAGTCACCACAAAATTCCCATAAATTAGGTCAAACAACTTGTAATGGGACTAAATCGCCTAGAGGGGTAAATGAGTCCCATATTAGGGTTCTAAAACTGAAACTGACAAATTCTAAGTGAATGTTAAGTTTTTTAACTTGTATGCTATGTATAATATGTGCAATTATATATTTCAAATGAAACTAAATGATGCAAGATGCAAAAATGCAACCTATATGCACTTTCACTAATGCAAGATTTAGAATCCCTAAATGGAAATTAACTAATCCAAGACCTAATGTAGTGTTAATGAAGGTGAGATCTAGGACTATGATGCACTCCAAATCAGAAATAAGGTAGCCAAAGGCTAGGATCACCAAAATGAAACCAAGGAAATAGGATTCCACCTTTTTGTTGATGAAACTATGGGTTTAGGACCTTTTGTTTCACTTTAGTTGATTAAAGAAAACCAAGATACCTCAACCAATTGACTTGATTGAGGAATGGGCTACGGTTAGGATCGTATCCTTGGGTGTGATTAAAGAAAAAAGGTGGTTCACCACTAAGAAATGGATTAGAAAGATAAGAAATGTAAATGATATGCAAAACTAACAATGTAACCTAGGAAATTTGAGAACTATTTCACTCTAGTTCATTAAAGGAAACCAAGATCCCTCAACTAAGTGACTCAATTGAGGCAAGGGTTCATAAATGAGGTTTTTTATGGTGTGGTTAAAGACAAAATGAGGTTCACCATTAAGAAAGGGCTTAGAAAGACAAGAAATGTAACTGATATGCAAAAATAACAATATAACATAGGAAATTTAGGACCTATTTCACTCTAGTTCATTAAACAAAACCTAGATCCCTCAAATAAGTGACTCAATTAAGGGAAGGATGCATAAGTGAGGGTTTTCTTTGGTGTCATTAAAGAAAAAAGGGTGTTCACCACTAAGCAAGGACTTAGAAAGGAAAGAAATGTAAATGATATGCAAAACCAACAATGTAACCTAGGAAATCAAAGTCAAAATCAGAATAATGATCTGAGAATGAACAAAGGTGCATCTAGAAAACTGAAGATGTGGAGATAAGGTTTGTAATCCAAAAATTTTGACTTTTAATGCACATTGGGACTCATATGCCAGTAGGGGAAATTCAGACCTAGTTTAGGGTTTCTAGGAAAAAACTAGAATTTCACAGTGACAAGTTTAAATCCTATAAAATTCAAAAAAAGTGCTATACCAAGACTCATATGTCACAAGTGTAAATTTACTCCCATTCTACCTTTTCAAAAATTCATGATCTAAATATGTTCTCCTATCTCTACACTTCCTTCCTCTGTTTCCATAACTCTTCTTCTAAATTTGAACATGTTAAAACCTACAAAATAAAATATCGTGTTGATTTTCTTTTGGGGGTTTTCCTCGGTCAAACCCCTAGTTCAATAATTAAACCGTGATAGAAAGAATAGATATTGAAAGTAAATTTTTATGAGATTCCTAATCTTAATTACATCTAAGATTAAGAGATCCAAAGTGCAATGGAACCCTACTCTAATGTGCTAGAATAGGATGCATGAATGAAACATAAATATGACATACTCACTTTTGGCTCAGATCTCTAATCACTTTAATAAGCCTCAATAATGCAAGTACCTTCCTTTAGGTAGAAAGTAGAATGATAATGGAGGATGAAATCACTTAGGAAAGAAGTCATTAGGCTTGGTTTGATGGCTAATTACATCTCCTCAACCTAGAATCCATCATGATTCTCCATAAGAAACCATCATCAATCCTTGACAATGATAGATCTTGAATTGAAAGTGAGTTTGAAGACCTAGAAAAAAAATATAATGTTGCTCCAAGAAATAAAATTTATTTGCTCCTTTCTCTTGAATGCTTGACAATATCTCTTCAAGATTCTTGCTTGAAAACTCTGTGGACACTAATGTTGGGAGTCTAAATCTTCACTTTCAGGCACCTATAGTGGCTAAACCGTGAGGAATTTGAAGATGATGCAAACTAGAGTTTCATGAAATTTTGTCTATAGATTCTAAATATATTTTTTTCAAAATTTTTGGAATCAGATTGCACTGCTTTTTCCATCTCCCTCGAAAACTAGTTTTTTCTAGAAAAGAACATTTTTAAAAAATGACACTCATTGTATAACACATAAATTTTTTTCCATGAAGGATAAAATTCTAATTCTTTTGACTTTATATTTGTAACTTCGTTATCTAGTGCTTCCACTTGGTTAGATAGTTTTTTATTGAATATTTTTTCTTTAATCAAGTTTTGAAGTCAAACTAATTACAATTCAGACATAGCGTGACCATATAACGTGTAACTTTTTTTGTATGTATCAAAATTCAATTTTTTTTTGTTGGATCAAGGACATCAATATTTGGTGCACTAGAAATTTTCAAAAAAGATTTGATAATCTGATATTTTTCCACATGTGCAGAACAAAGAGCTTGATTTTTGGTGAAAAACCTACATTCATAAGAAATAAAAAATAAATATAATAATAAAATTAAATTTAGTAAAATTATACTTTTTGGGAAGCTTATAATAAGGACTACATACTTATTAAAAAATAAATTTTAAATGAATTCATTTGATCCCCCAAAAGGTAAATCAAAAGTGGTTTTTTATCAACAATTTGATAGGTGTAAAGGAGACTCCGTTATAGGTATGGTTTAAAACTAGCGAGGTTCTATCCAAGGGGATTTGATTTAAGGTAGTTTGATCAAACCATCTTCAATTGGAATGCTTTAAATGGAACTTTTTAAGGCTTAAATCATTATATTTTCTAAAAATATGTGATTTCAGCAAAAATCAGAATCTCCCAAAAATTGTAAACCAGCTTTGTGGGATGCAATGGTCCTAGATATGGTATATAATGCAACTAATTGAAAAAAGAAGATGATTATTAATGCTAAACCTAAGAAATGCAAAGTGGTTGAAAACATAGTGATGTATGAAAAAACACCTAAGAATGCAAATAAATGATGACAAAATTAAACAGAACTGGAGAAGTGCACTTGCAATCTGAAGTATGGTGCAAAGAGGCTCTGAAATCCTACAAAATTGACAAAAAATGTTGACTAAGACACTTACGCCAAGTTGGGTGACTTTGTCTAGTTTCATGGCAAATCTCTCAGAATAGGAATCTACAAAATGGGTACTGAACTGTTGAAATTTGGCACCACAAAACTCTCTAACTCTTCTAGGGTTTTACACCTCAAAGGAGAGAGGTAGGCCAAAAATTCTAGCTAGGTTCATTCAAATTATGCAATGTAGGATGTTACTATGCCTAAATAAAATGATTTAAATATAATTAAATGATCTAAATAACTGATTATGTATGCAAAATCTAAGATTTATGCTATGTTGGAAAACACAGTGTTGTTTGCAAAAAGCTTAAAAGAATGAACAAGAATGCAAATTAAACCAAATAGAAGACTGTTTTTCAGAATGTGTGCACCTAGGAAATTGAAGAATACTGGACAAAAATTTGGAAAACTGATGAAGTTTGATTTGGAGCTGATTGGGACTCATTCACCACCCTGGGTGAATCAGACCCAGTTTTGTGTTTTTCTACATAGAAGCTATTTTCTGTCAACTGGGAACCAAAATCTACATTTGACTCAAAATTGCATCTCAAGAGGGACGCATTCTCCACTCATGGAAAATCAATCCACTTCCAATTTTTTGCAACTTCAAATCTCTATTCTGTACCTTAACACCTACACAACAATTTCTGACGAAAACCAACTTGGGATCTCAAAAAATTGTTGCAAAATAGCTTAAAGTTGTCTGTCTAATGGGGGGTTTTCCTTGGTCAAATCCTTAGTTGGGTAATTAAACCTGATGGAGAAAAATATACATAAAACCCTAGCCTTAGATGTGTTAAAGACTAGGAAAGTCTAAAGTATGACAAAAGCCCTATTCTATTGTGGTAGAATAAGAAATGCAAATATGATTGTGTCATGGAAGATCTCAATCCTAGAAACCTTACAACATATTAAAAGTGGAGATAAAATGACATGAAAATGGAAAGTAAATAAAATGCAGACCTTAATATGAATATCGAGTGAAAATGGAAGATGGAATCACTTTGAAACCAAGTCTTTAGGTTTGATTTGATGGATAGTTGCATGTCCTCAACCTAGATTTCTCCATGATTCACCATAGGTATCCATCATCGACCCTTTGTAATGTTGAATCTTGACCTAAAGAGTGAGCTTAAAGACCTGCAAAAACCCTAGTTTTCTGACCTTAAAATTCAATTTTTGTGAATGAGACTTGTTATAGAAGACTTGACTTAGACATTGCTTTTGTGGAATGAGAAAAAGATGTGTAAAATTACTTAAAATGAGTATTTATAAGCAAAAATACCTATTTTCCCATTATTTAGACCTAAGAGGCCAACATTTACCAGAAATTTAAGTTGAATTTATTAAATTCCTACTTAAAATTGAATTTTCCATTAAAAGTGATTGATTCGCTACCCTTGGTGAATGGGTCCCACCAGAGGGGACTTATTCACCCAAGGTGGCGAATGGGTCCCACTACTAATTTTTGAAGGTGGGTTTTCAGGGTATGAAAAAATTAAGTGTTGTGTGTTGGGGTTTAGGTGATTTCTCAGGTGAAATGGGCCTCTAGATCCAAAATAATGGGTCTTAGGGGCCTATAAATGCTATTTTGAAGTATAAATGATGTGAGGGGACTCAAAATTGGGTCTAATTATGTGTGAAATTGTCTCTTTTCTCAAGAGGATCCAATTTTCTATGGCACATTTAGCCCCCACTTTAGCATGCATATGAATCTACATGCACATGTAAGCTAAAAGACTCTAAATGATGCACTTTATTACATAAAAGGATAGTCATTCAAAAGAGAGGAGAACAAAGCCCCTAGTTTAGTTCTCTACAAAACCACAACATTAGGAACTGCATCTTGCAACATAAATTCATTAATTATCCAAAAACCCTTTTATCTAGCTCCTATATATCCAATTCGAGGGTAGATGTATGCCCCCCCTTAATTCCGCTTGCTTTACATAGGTGGAATCAAGGTAGCAATCTAGCCACGTCAAATAAGAAACATCATATCGTAGGGAATTTCCAAGTACCATGCCTCATGACGATAGATGAATTATGATGTTAGGTGTGGACTCATGATTCCAACGCATTAAATGGTGTCCAAAATGGATTACCCTAGCACCCGTTATGTTGAGTTGAAGAAGATATACTTGATTAATTATTTATAAAGATAATAACCATATGTTAATGCGTAAGGGTATAAAGAGGTGAAAATGAATTAAAAGAAGTAGAAGAAATTAATGTGTCACTTACTATTCATTTTCCCTTCATGTAGCTTGAGAGTGATGAGTGAGAGAAGAAAATTTTGAGAAAACGGGATTACACACCTGCGCAACTGAATGATCTTCGAGAGCATGGATCAGTTAATTTAGGGTCTTTGAAAAAAGTTCGCAAAGTGTCCCCTTTTTTCGCAAAGTGTCCCTTTTATTTGCAAAGTGTCTCATTTCTTTGTGAAGTGTCCTAAAAGGGTTCTAAAGTGTCTAGGGCCATTAGAAAAGAACACTAGATTGTACTTTAGCACACTTTCCTCATGAAATATGTGAAAATTGAAGAAATTAGATAGGAGCCACCCTTGAGCGAGGGTGATGAGGTAGTTATTAAGGATCGTTATGAGCATGGAAAGTACTCACATACTTATAGGACCAAATCTCATGTAGTAGCTATATCATACATCGCAACCTAGAGTTAGAGAGAGGCTATCATGTCCTCGATGCCCCCTAGAGAGGATGACGTTGACATTCCTCATCCAATTGGATACATAGGTGATGACATTCGATTTGACGCATGTACATGAGTATTTTATGCTTTGTAAATATATATATATCATGATGATGATTACTGATTGTGTACATTGTCTATCTTGCAGAAGTGATAAGAGACTAGCAAGAGTTCTATCATCAAGCTGCTATGGAGATAGTGTTTGCATCCATCGATGAGGAGGAGATGGATCTTGACTACATGCCCCCACCAATTGTGGAGGAGGAGCCAGAGTCACTTAGACCATTCACAAGGTTATAGGCAGTGCATGAGAGTGTGAGGAGATCACATTGTCAAGTTGACAGTGCAATATAGACATTGCAGACCTTAGTAGAGGTTGAGATACTGAATGTAGAGCTGGCACAAACATGAGTAGAGAGGGACAAGATGGTAGAGGAGCAGCTTATGGCCGTTGGTCGAGTGTAGGGTCTGGAGTTCACACTCAGATTTGGTAGTTTGTGGTCATGGTCACACACGACTGTCTCACGACTTCCAAGGACTGGCTCACGAGTACCAGAGCCTAAGGGGTTTAGCTCTCACTGACCTCTATGACTTTGTATATGATATTGAGATGTATATAAAACTTATACACACACACACATTTATATATATATATATATATGTGTGTGATCAAGGGAAAATTCTAAATTAGTGTTAGAGGGGTTAGCACAATAACATCAAAATTCCTATGAAATAACAAAGTACAAAGGAAGTGAAGTGAAGAAAAAAGGGATGAAGTTACCCTAAGTCTCCACCTTCCATGATTAACCTTTGTTGCACCTCCTAGCTTGCAGATAAATAACAATGCCCTCAGATTTATGTGAGCAGCTATGACTAAAGACTAAGCCCTATGCAAGTATTGAAGGATTTGCAAAAAATAAAATAACCCTACAATGGACTAAAATGCCTATGACTGTAAGTGACTATAACCCTAAGTTGACAGCAAATTGACATAGACTAAGAGTGCAAGAAGTCAAGAGAGCAAGAGAGCCAGGAGGAGCAAATGAGATCAAAATTGCCCTTTTATAAAAACTACAATTTTGAACGTGTGGCCAGGATGAAAAGATGACAAGAACCCTAAGATCAATGCCTAAGATTGAATGTTGCTATGTGCATTAGGGTTAGGTCAAAATTAGGGCAACAGGTAGGAATGAAGGGTCAAGATTGAATTATAAAATAATTCAATCAATGGTCGAAATTAAATGAGATGTCAAAAGTCAAGAATTAATTTGGAAGGTAAGGCTGGCACGGACAAAGAGGTTGCTGGAGAAATTAAATAATAAAATTTATTTACTCTAGGTGACTAGTAAATAATTAAATAATAAAGATATTATTTAATTATGGAAGAATGTGACAAAAGAATTATTTTGAATTTAAATAATGATTTAATTCAAAATTCAGGAGAATTGGCTAAATTAAATAAATCAAATTTATTTAATTTTAAAGAGAGAAAAAGCTAATGAATAATTAAATAATTAGGATAATTATTTAATTATAGTGGGAAGTGGACAAAATTAAATAAATAAGAATTTATTTAATTAATCAAGGCATATGACGAAGGGGAAATTAAATTAAATTATAAAATTTATTTAATTAAAGGAGACTTAGATAATTAATGATTATTAGATAAATAAATACTATTTATTTATTTAATAATCAAGGAGGAATAAATGGCATGAATTAATTAAAATACTATGAATTATTTAATCAATGAGCGAATGTGGACCAAGGACATAAATAACTTAATTATGCCAGACGAAGTGGTAAAATGAAGCTTGCGGGCCTAGGGTCATTTTTTGTTTCACATTTTGTCCCTCTTTGTCATAATGTCGCTTGTCGTATTGTGACAAAGAAAATAAGTCAAGAATATGCCCCAGTGAAGGTACGGAGTATTCCTACCCCCTCGAAAATTTTTCAAATTTTGGGTCGGCGGCAGAAAAATTTGCAAAAGGTCCCGATAAATCAATTTGATAGCCAGAAAAACAGCGGCGCAGTCGGTTTCAGATTTTGACATGTTTAAAGCAACTTACGGGGAGGTCGAAGGGGTGGAAATGAGCCTCCAGTATTGACTGCGGTTGAAAAATGTCATTTTCACCCTATAAATAGGTGGTCAAAGGGGTAAAAGTCAATTCACTTTCACTATTCACCTTGTAAATCCTGAGAGCTTATAGCGAAAGACGCAGCAGCTACAATGGTTATTCCAGTGACAGAGCACCGCGGAGAGATCGTGAGGACCTTCATACGGCCAGAGGGCTTAGGACCGGTGGTATGTACCCTAAACTTTCTTTGTCATTTTCTCGATTTACGTGCTTTTTAATGCTTTCTAGGTTAGTCAACGGATGCGCCGCAATGCATATGCGTTCGCGTAAGCCGCAAGTGACTTCGTGTTCACCGCATTTGATGTGTCGCGACGCAAGTGCATAGAACAAACAAGCCGCACCAGCAGTTTGTGCCGCATTCGATATTTGGTGCGACGCAAGTGCTTAACCGAATCGCAATTGACCGCTCAAAAGCCGCAATCGCGATGTTGCGATGCAACTGATTATTTCAATGCCGCAAGTGAAATGCCATGCCACATTCGCAATGTGGCGACACAAACGCCTGATTTTGCGATGCAAGTGTAATTAAGTGACGCACTTGACTGGTTCAGACGCATTTGATTTTTTGAACGATGCATTTGTGTATTTGCGATGCAATTGCATTTTTGCGACGCATTTGCCTATTTTCTTACTTTAACTTGTTTTAATGCTTTCATGCCCTAAGTTATTTTCCGTGATGGTCATAGTTGCCCCAAAAGTGCTAATGTAGTGTTCATCTTTTTGTAGAGGTAGCTTGCCCCTATTTACACGCGGGAGAGCAGACCGAGGACCTTTCGGTTTGGCGATCAGGTAGGCCCGCGAGAGCGGCGACGATTGATGAGACTCAGCTTATTCCATGTTGCATTCATGTCCACCATTCAGGCGAACAGGGGTTTGCTGACGGCGCTGTGCGAGAGATGGCATTCTGAGACCTGTTCCTTTCACCTGCCGACAGGTGAGGCTACTATTACTTTGGAGGACGTCTACCGTATTCTTCGGATTTCGATTCGAGGGGAGCGGATCATGTATGATCCCCGTCATGGTGAGCAGACCTTCCGGGCGTACTACTAGGATCAGGGTGCCAGACTCGATATTGAGGGTTACGAGATCCATTGGGATTTCCTGGTGGAGCATTACAGTCATTTTGATGCATTCCTGGCGACTCTGATTGATGGCATCTTGGTTCTAGACCGACGAGGACACGAATTTCCGATTGGTTGGGGAGATGTCATGGTTGGCATGCGACGAGATAGGATAGTTTATGCATGGGGTCCCTGTTTGTTGGGGACACTTTATCATCAGCTGCATGACGTTGTGTACAGGAGAGGAGAGAGTATCTCCTGTGGGACCACACTGATGATGATCTGGGCATGGGAGCATATTACCATATTCCGCCCTCCTATCGATAGACCACAGCTAGCCGAGGGGATGTCTTACTCCTACTACTATGTCGGTGCATTACAGCAGACCCACATGGGTGAGACAGGGTGGTGGCAGCATTGGATTGATACCATGGTGACCTTCATCTGGAGACCCTACAAGGATTGTGAGGCATGGGATGACAAGGATGATCATCTCAGTTTTTGCAGGCAGTATCGATACCTCATTGGCCAGATAGTATAGACATCGTTGATTATTGAGATGTACCTGCCGCAGCATGTACTGAGACAGTTCGGGGAGCAGCAGGATGTACCCATGGGGACAACAGAGTATGCCCAATCATCCAGAGAGTATGCATGGGGGCCAGCCATCCCAGTGGCTTTCGTGACACAGCGGATTGACGGGTTAGTAGCCCAGGCCTGGGGTTGGAGAGGTGGGGCAGAAAATCCAGGTACCACACTAGCCTATGATCTATGGTGGCAGGCACGTCGACCCGTGCCTTTGATAGATCCTGACGGGCCAGCACCAGTTGACAGGCGGTCAGTGATTCCACGAGTGCCACGAGCCAGATGAGGAGGCAGAGGCAGAGATGGGGGCAGAGGTAGAGGTAGAGGCAGGGGCAGGGATGGAGATGGAGGGAGGGGTGGTGATGGAGGGAGGGATGGAGGCAGGGGTGATGATGGAGGGAGGGGTGGAGGCACGGGTGATGATGGAGGGCGAGGTGGAGACGGAGGCCATGGTGATGATGGAGGTTGAGGTGGAGACGGAGGCTGTGGTGATGATGGAGGTCGAGGTCGAGGTGACGGCGGAGATGGCAGGAGGCGACAGCAGGATGGACAGGTACCAGGTCGCAGGGTGTGACAGTGCGTGGCGGGGGTAGCATTAGATGCTATCCCCGAGGTTGGTGAGGAGGGGGAGATGGAGGAGCAACCCAGACAGGAGAGAGAGGGCGAGGGGAGACAGGAGGTGGAGCCAGAGGTGGGGGACAGGAGGAGGCGGAGGGGGAGAGATAGGAGGAGGATGTCAAGGCACCAAAGGTGGATGTGGCAAGGGAGGAGGAGGCAGAGGGGGAGAGATAGGAGGCGGAGGTGGCAGGAGAGGAGGAGGCGGGGGTGGTAGGAGAGGAGGATGATGATGATGACGAGGAGGATGAGGCCATAGGTGAGACAGAGAGACTCTTGAGATGGCAGATGGTGGAGGGTGAGGAGGAGACACCATCTTCAGAGTTGCCCCAGGATGCTACAGCCGATCAGCGGGTGGACGATTTGCAGCAGAGATTAGATGCCAGCCAGGCACACGTGAGGTCCCTATAGTCGGCACTGGAGGTAGCCCGTGTAGAGTAGGATTAGGCGGTGATTCACCAGCAGGATTCAGCGCGATGGTACACAGAGTTTGCTGCCCTATGTACAGGACCCATAGGAGACATGGCTCGAGAGCTTGCTAGGGTGAGCACCAGGTTGGGGCAGTACCAGACCCTCTATGAGCAGGCAGTGCCGCCATAGTAGCGAGATCCTACCCTGTCTCGATCACATACGAGGACAGGCAGTGGGCGCAGGTCGGGTAGTGGGAGAGGTACCAGGAGCCACAACAGTGTCGAAGGGTCGACTTCCATAGGACACACATCAGGCCACAGATCACATTACTACCGCAGGCATACTCTGAGTCATCATTTGGGGCACAGTTAGGGTTCCATTGGTTCAGCACAGAGGTCCGTATAGGGTCAGCCACCAGTGACAGATCCTACCACTTCTCAGAGTCTAGCAGCGGTGACCTCACAGGTTTTCCATACTGTCACGATGATGCCTTCATTCGCAGTTCCCTCATCTTCACAGACACAGGCCACTACAGGACCATCCATTGCTTTAGAGCCAGTGACAGGGTCTCAGCCACCATCACATTCGTCACCCCGAGGGGATGATGAGAGCCTACCCTAGGGGCATATTTGTATTTGGACACACTATGTTTATTGTTGAGCCTGCGAGCTCCATTTTTGGGATATCCATTGACTTTATCCTGTGACATTGCATATTTTTGAGATGAGATTTATATGATGATGCAGTTTTGATGCGGCCCATATGTGTTATGTGATGTTCTATGCATTATGTGTGTATGATATATGATGCTTAATTTATGATGCCATTTATGTATTATGATGTCTATGTTGTGATTTTTGATGCCATGGTGATGCAATATTCATATGCTTATGTTAATGATGTGCATGATGCATTTATGTAAAAGATGCAATGATGATGATTATGTATATGATGTAATTCCATGTATGATATTATTTAATGCCATGGATGATGTATGTATGGAACTAATGCAATGGATATATCATGTATGCACTTATGTTTTTGAATGACACAGGATATCATAGCAGGATGGATGAGAGGAGATGGCGGGACTGACGAGAGAAGATGACCAGACCAAAGAGGAGAAGATATGAGACCTACGAGAAGATACAAATCCTTCAAAACTTTACTGTAAGACTTTTAATATTCGTTGCTCTTTAATCATCATTGGGCAAATTGTTGTAATGGTCAACAAACACCAAGATATGACATAGATCTAGGTGTGCAAGGTCGTATCATTACCCCAGACAAAACAGTCATAGACAAGGATGAGTATGACTCATACTAGGAGCGTGCTTGCCCCAGTCTTGTTGTCATCATCAACCACAAGTAGAAAAAGACAATGACAGATCATGAAACGTCGTTGCTTCTCTAAATCCTGTTTCCAAGACATCCTTGAGAAGCTAGTGACATGATTATCAAACTACAAAAATAAAGTCTCTATCATGATATGTCGTTGATTTTCTAAATCCCAAGATCAGGATCTCATTGAGAAGCTAGTAGTCATGCGTGTCAATTGACATGATACGTCGCTGCTTCTCTAAATCCTGCTTAGTGGGATCTCGCTGAAAAACTAATATCATGATAAAAGCTAAAAACAAATGCCAAGTATTTGCCAAGTGCGTCTGGATGCCGAGCGCATTGATGTATCAATGTAAATTTAAATGATGCCAAGATGACAAATGTCGAAGGTTGCCATATTCAGGAAGGACACATCCTGAATAATGTCGATGTGTAAGGACACATCCTAAAACACCAATGTCAGAGTTTTGTTCTTCAGAAGGACACATCTGAAAGAACGTTGTTGTCGAGAGGAATGATCCTTAAGTGTTAGAAAGGATCCCTCGAAAATGTCAAATGATAGGGACGATGCCTAGGAAGGACACATCCTAAGGCACCAATGACAGAGTTTTGTTCTTTAGAAGGACACATCTGAAAGAACGTTGTTGTCGAGAGGAATGATCCTTAAGTGTCAGAAAGGATCCCTCAAAAATGTCAGATGACAATGCCGATTCCTAGGAAGGACACATCCTAAGGCATAAATGACAGAGGTTATTCTTCAGAAGGACCCATCTAAAAGGTAACCAAGAGTTGATAGTTTGACTGGTTGCAATAATTTGACTTGTTTTGACTAAGTTTGACTTGTTTTGACTGAGTTTGACTTGTTTTGACTGAGTTTGACTTGAGTTGGCCATATGTCGATATTGCCTTTGATGAGAATATCATGTTAAATTTGGAAAATTTTTTGACTTGCTCCAAGAGTTTTCCCATTTGGAAATCTCGATTGAAGATTTTGACGCAGATGTGCCAATGTAATGTCAGCGAACCCTAATGGACTGACCTAGCAAGGCCCCTAGCCCACTCCAGATGGCCTGCCTACTACACACCTCTAGACCCTCATGAGTCTCATTACCTACCTTCAATGAATTTGTCTCTGATGAGCTATCGTCAAAATTTTGTACCTACAAAACCTAAGAGGACTGACCCAACGCCCGGGACTTCCAAGTATGAGTCTCTGGGCTTCACATAGCAAATGCTAGAGACAACGTAGAGTTCCGGAGCAATGACACCCGGATTTATCAATTTACTGGATTTAGACCGTAGATGACAATGCACTCCCAGTGCCAAAGGGCGCCGGTCAATGTTTCCTTTGTTTGCCTCCAGGACGCTTTATGATTTTAGGTCTTTTTCTCGTGACATTTTGCGATGTTTTTGTCTTTTAGGACTTTTATGATGTTTTTGTCTTTTTTCAGAACTTTTTGTAATGTTTTTGTATTTTTTAATTTTTTGTTTAGGACTTTTGATGATGTTTTTGTCTTTTTTTAGGACTTTTTGATGTTTTTGTCTTTTTTTAGGACTTTTATGATGTTTTTGTTCCTTTTCTTACATTTTGTTACGTTTCTTTAGTTCTTCTTCTCGTGGACTTTTGGCGATGTTTTGTTCTTTTTCGTGATATCGGCGATGTTGCGCGATAAACATTTTGCCCCCAGTTAGGTTTAAGACTTAGCCATTGGCGAGGGATACAGATAGGATGCTGTTGACTTGCTGGACCAACAGTCGTCAGGGCTTGATGTCAATCGTTCATCCACTATGACAGGTAGAGTAGGATGTGATGGTGACTTGCGGAATAATGGTGAAGATAGCTTTCATCCCAAGCCGTTTAGACCAAGATAATAGATGGCGAGCAATGATTGATTATGCATACCGTCAGCTGTGTTTTCACTATGGTACTTGTCCAAAGCCACCGCTTACGTTTCACTATTGACAAATTCATTTCTTTTACTATTTTATGATGTTTTGATTTTTGCGTCACTCAAGCATCAGTTTCCGTGTTTTCACTGGCGACGCATTTTTTCATTTTTCAATTTTTTTGTATTTTAGGGTCTTCCAGCCTTGTCCTCTGATGCTATGCGTAGAACTTTCAGAGGTGTAAACTATTGATGGGTTCAGTCAATTGTTCCCCATCTGGAGTTTCCAGTTGATATGCTCCAGAACCAAAAGAAGATATGATGATATATGGACCCAACCAGTTTGGTTCAAATTTGCCTGGCTTTTCTCTGTCTGCTTGGTTCTTAGGGGTTTCCGTGATGAGGAACCAGCTCACCAATACCGAACTCTTCGATCATGAATTTTTATTGTAGCTATGCATAAAGGCGTTTTACATGCCTCGAGGTGATTCAAAGAGTTTTGTCTTCTTCATTCCAAAGATTTCCAGCCTATGTAAGCTGCTGATTGCTCCAGATTCCTCTTCATTATTAGACCCTTCAAAGAGACTTGTAGCGAAGGAATTTCAACCTCAATGGGTAAGATGGCTTCCGTGCCAAAACCAGGGTGAATGGGGTAGCTCCTGTAGGCGTACGAATGCTAGTTCGGTAAGCCCACAGAGCAGGGTTAAGTTGTATGTGCCAATCGCGGCCAGCGTCATTGACAGTCTTTTTAAGGATCTTGATAATGGTTTTATTCGACCCCTCAGCTTGGCCGTTTCCTTGGGGGTAGTATGGGGATGAAAAGTGGTGTTGGATATGGAATCGCTCACATAACTCACATACGTCTTGGTTTTTAAACGGACGTCCGTTGTCAGTGATGATGGATTGTGGGAGGCCATACCGGCAAATGATGTAATTGAGGATAAACTTTGATATTTGTTTGCCAGTAATGTATGTCAATGGAATGGCTTCGATCCACTTTGTGAAATACTCATTGGCGGTGATAATGAATTTATGGTCGTTGGAAGAAGCTGGATGAATCTACCTAATGCAGGTCGGTCCCTACTGGCGTTAGCGCGCTTATCGTACCAGTTCTTAGCCGAGCTTGACCAAATCGCATGGATCCATAATTTGTGATGTGTTCCTTCGGCTATACCTTATTGCATCCTTTCCATTGCTCTGGCCAATAATATCCAAGTCTCAAGTTAGTTTCTAGCTTAGTAGGACCGTACCGAATGAGATCCGCAGATATACCACGTAATTCCTCGTGAAGGTCGCATACGCTTCATCGCGTCAAGCATTAATTCAAGGAGGGCATTGTCAAAACTATGGCGATAGGGTGTCACCGATAATGGCATATCTTGTAGATTTCTTAATGAAGGACTTCCTTTGGTTATTGGACAGGTTCGGTGGAAGTGTTTGAGATTTTAAGTAGTCGTAAATGTCCTAATACCAAGGAGAGTTGGGACCAACAAGTTCACAAACCATTTCTGACTCTGGGATATCATATGCCTGTATCAGTAACTGTTCTGCTAGGAACTCAAATTGTGACACATTTTTAGGGATGTCCAAGAGAGAACTAATAGTAGCCATTGCGTCTGCTGCCTTATTCTGTACCCTGGGGATTTGTTCAAAAGACACCGATTGGAAGTATGTTAGGAAGCTATCCACCATCCTGTTGTAAGGAAGCAACTTCTCATCCTTTGTTTCATAGTCACCATTCACTTGTTTGATTACTAGCTGGGAATCCCCGAATACAAGCAATGTCTGAATTTTCCATTTGATTGCCAACTTGAGACCTATAACTAGTGCTTTGTATTCGGCGATGTTGTTTGTGCAAGGGAAAGAAATTTGAAATGACTTAGGAATCGAATCCCCTTGTGGTGTGATGAATAAGATTCCAGCCCCTGAGCCATGACCAGTGTGGGACCCATCAAAATATAGCTTCCATGGTGTTGTTGGTTCCGTATGAAAGATGGACTCGTCAGGAAAATCAGTTACCAACGGATGAGAGGCTTGCATTGGTGCATCTGCCAGTTGATCTGCTATTACTTGCCCTTTTATTGCCTTGCGTTCAACGTAGTGTATGTCATACTCACTTAGGATCATGACCCATTTTTCCAATTGGCCTGTTAACGCTGCTTGACTTAATAGGTATTTTAATGGGTCAATTTTGGCAACTAGCTATGTCTGATGATTGAGCATATAATGCCTTAGTTTTTGGGCTGCAAAGACAACTGCGAGGCATGCACATTCAATGTATGTGTAATTCAGCTCATAACCAATCAGTGTGCGGCTGATGTAGTAGACTGCTCTTTCTTTCCCTTCATGATCATTTTGGGCCAATAATGCCCCCAGTGCTGAACTAGTGGTCGAGATGTATAGAATTAATGGCTTTCAATGAATAGGCGACATGAGGACTGGTGTTGATAGCAGGTAATCTTTGATTTGCTGGAAGGCCTGTTGACATTTATCTGTCCATACAAAGGGGACACCTTTGCTAAATAGATACTGGAATGGGTGGCACTTATCTGCCAATTGAGCTATAAAGCGGCGAATAGATTATACTCTGCCTTGTAGGGTTCTGAGTTCACTGATCCCTCTAGGTGGAGGCATGTCTATGATTGCTTTAACCTTTGCCGGATGGACCTCTATGCCTCTTCGGGAAACTATGTACCCCAATAGCTTACCTGACGTGATGCCAAAAACACATTTCTTAGGGTTTAACCGAACCTTGTACTCTTCTAGTCTCTTGAAAATTTTGTCAAGTACCTTCAAATGATCTTTCCTTGTTGCTGATTTGGCCAATAAGTCATCTACATAGTCTTCCATTATATTGTGCATCATATCATGAAAGATCGTGGTCATAGCCCTTTGGTATGTGGCACCTGCATTTCTGAGACCGAAGGGCATGACATTCCAACAGTATGTACCCCATGGGCAAGTAAATGTTGTTTTGTGTTGGTCCTCAGGAGCAATGCGGATTTGATTATAACCAGAGAAACCATCCATGAGGGATAGCATCTCGTCCCGCGAGCTTAGATCACTTTCATGATGTCAATGTTGGGCAAAAGAAAGTCATCCTTTGGACATGCTTTGTTTAGGTCTCGTAAACTGTATTACACCAATTAGTCCATTTTGGCTTGTCAATGCATTTGTAGTTGAAATCCATTTAGCATAATCTATAGACCTTATGAATCCCGGCATCCAAGTAGCTCTTAACTCGGCTCCTTAACCAATAGAGCAAATCTGTGGGCATTTTGTGCAACTTCGCTTGACTGCTTTAGTATTGGGTACTAGTGGCGATGATGAACGAAGTTTGGGGTCCAACTCGCATGTCAAAGATAGGACTATGCAAAAATTTATTTTTCGCTCAAGTAAAGAATTTGTGAAATTCCGCTTCTCTTCATCTCGGCTAATGATGCTACAAATAGGACCATCTTGGGGTCTTCGAGTCAAAATGTTATCCTCTATGGTGTCCTCAACAAGCATGGTCGATCTCTCCTATTGCACGGGGAGAAAGTCTAGTCCTCCATCTTTGGGCGCCTCTGAGAGGTTTTCACCCGCAGATACGTCCTTTGTTTTTACTATTTTACCGTCAAGAGGTGCCTTTCGGTTTTCACCTAGAGACGTTTCATTTTTTACTTTATTTTTACTTTTGTGACTAGAGGACTGAACCATCTCACTGAAGTATGCCGTGCAGTCTAGATCAATAGCAAAGCCTGTTTTGTGATCCCCACTAGGTATGCCTTCACGTAATCCCATGAATTCTGCAATGGCTTCATCATTTTGGAATGTGTCTAGAACTGGCGGTCCTTGTTGGTCCCAATCGACTAGTTCAGGGTAGACTAATGAAATGCCATCGTCAAGGCTAGTGAATTCGGGTGAGGATGCCGATAGCATACAGATGGATGTGTTGATGTTGTAGATGAGGTTATCATCGTCCAACTCGACATCGGACTCTATCCAGTATTCTCCTTCACTAGTATCATATTCGTTGTCATAATAAGGGGTGAAGGTTTGAGAGCCCTGATTATCAATGGCATTTGATACTTCGGATAGATTAGACTGAGGGGGTTCGGATGGTGGTTGTTGCGTGTCATGAGAAGTGTGAGTGGGATTTTGACTGTTTGGTGCCCGCTCAATTTTGAATGTTTTCCAAATCGTTGTTCAGAGGTCAATTCCCCTGGTTCGACAAACAAATCATCAAGACAATAGTCACTTAAGGATCATTCGGAGCCAAATTCCCACTCGTGGGAGTCTGTTTCGGTTAGGTATTCCCCAGCAGTCTCAACACTTTCAGAAGCATGTACTCGCTCACTGGAAAGTCCATGGGTACGTCGATCATCATTGTCGAGTGATCCAAACCCTAATCCAAGATACTTCGAAGTTTGGAAAGTTTCTATGGGTTCCCTTCAACCAGTTTTATTTTTTCCAAGGCCACTAGTACCATCGTAGCCTTTAGCCTTCATGATATTGTAACCCTTGCCATATTTCTGGACTGGTAGTGGAGGTAGTGAGACTGTATCCTTGTAGATCCATCCTGTGATGTCGGTAAGGTCTTCATCACTCATGTCTCCCCACTTGATGAAAACTGTATTCGGTGGAACTTTGAATGTTTCTTGCGGTTCCATTCTGAAACATGGTCGACCATATATCTTTGGAGGAGTAGGTATTGTAGTTATGTTGTATGCTGTATTTAGTTTGAACTCTCCGTAGCCGAGGTCCTGGATTTTATCAGTTGATTCGGGCTTAGGGTTGGTGGAGGGTTGTGATATGTCAGAAGACGTGGATGGAGTGGATGTGGAAGATGACCCGAGCATGGAAGGGTCGATGTATTTGGACGAGGAGCCAGGTGCTTCCCGGTTAATAGGTACTTGGTTTTCAGAGACACCCCTTAAATTGGTACAATATTGGAAAGGGTCGGGGTCTCCGTATATGCAAGTTACTTCTGTACCATCAAAAGGAAACTTGAGGCATTGGTGGTATGTCGATGGAACGGCTTTTAAGGCGTGGATCCATGGGCGGCCAAGTAAGATGTTGTATGGTAGTTCCAAATCCAGGACCTGGCAAGTTGTGTCGACAATGAGTGGTCCCACTCTGATAGGGAGAGAGATAACACCTCGCGAAGAGCGTTCCTCATCATCATATGCTTTGATCACTATGCTTTTTGTTGGGTCTATGCATGCATCAGAGAATCCAAGAGCCTTAACCAGTTTAAGGGAGCATATATTCAACCCTGCTCCGCCATCTATTGTAGTCTGCCTAACTCCAGCTTGTGGACAAAACTGGCGTGTAATGCATCATTGTGGAAGGGTTTGCATTTTATTTAATTTAACTCTTAGTCCGAGAAGGTGACATGGTGGCGGGTGAGATATCCCACCATAGTTCTCCAAACTAATGACATCAAATGTCCTCTGGACTGCATAGACTCCAGAGAGTTTCCATCTAGGGATTTCGCGCGGAGAACAATGGCAGCTCAAGGATAGATATTTGGGCAGGAGTCTTTCCTAGTTGGTCAATGAGATTGAACTGACTTTTGGGTTTCCACTGTTGTGGGGTTGAGACCGGTTTTGGTTGTTTAGCAGATGAAGCTGGTTGTGATTGCTGAGCAGATGGGCCTGCTATAATGATCTTGGCTTGTCTATGGGGAGGTGGACCAGCTATAGTGGACCTTGCCACTTCGTGTAGTAGCATTGCACTGTGGTGCTCTCCTGATCGTAATGGTGTTGATGTATTCCTCGTCCGTTCTAACATTATTGATTATTGGTCCACCAGAGTAATCGTACTTGGCTCAGGTGAAGTTAGCCTGGTTTTGTGGACCTGAAGTGGAAGCATTATGGGGACCATGATCCTATAGTGGATTCTTGTGGATAGTATGATCTGAGTTGGAATTGAATTGCGATCCACCTACTTCAATGGTGCGATTTTCAATGAGGTCTTGGATTACATTTTTCAGTTGTCGACAGTTGGAGGTTGTATGCCCTTTGACTCGATGGTATTCGCAAATTGCGTTGTCATCCCACCATGCTGGTTTGAATTGTCCGGGGTCATAAGGTTTTATTTCTGGAAGTGTGATGACCCCATGTTGGATGCATTTCTTGAGGACATCTGCAATGGGTTCACCTAAATTGGTGTATGTGTGACCCCTAGGGAATTGTCTTAGTTCCATCTTCGAACCGGTGCACCCAACTCAATGGAAAGCGTGGAATTTCGCCCACTACTTCCAGCAACATGTTTATTCTTGACCCAAGATTTGCTGTTGTCACGGGTGGCTGGTACTTTGTGTTTCTTGGAACTCATACCCCGCCTCTCCTTTAAGCGGCGCGGGCTTTCTCAATTTGGACTTTTCCACTAATTCTATGAAGGTTGTGCAACAATGTATTTGCAATGCGAATTTGAGGGGCCCTAGAAGTGTTTGGACAAACATGTCAACCTTTTCTCTTTCAGGAATGTCAATGTGACATCGACTAGCGAGGCTTCTCCATTTTTGAAAGAACGGGATAAATGTCTCACCCGACTCTTCTTGTGTGAGATTGCATAAGCTAGTGATAGAGGTGTCCATGTCAATATTGTATGCGTAATTTTTTATGAACCTTCTTTTGAGCTCATCCCATGTATGGATATCTTTTTGCATTGAAAACCATTCAAGGGCTTGACCCGCCAAACTTTTGGAAAAAAGTCTCATCAAGTATGTGGGTTCGTAGGCGATATCCATACAGTTAGTTGCGAATTCGCGAAGATGTTCAATGGGATTTGTCTTGCCTTTATATTTAGTGAAGTTGGGTGACACATATCCTGGTGGAAATGCGGGCATACGTAAGTTTTTGTCGAATGGGTATACATCCAGATCATATGATATTTCGGATTTCCCGCCTGTGATAAACATGTTTTGCATTTTCTTCTCCATATCTCGCACTGTTGCTTTGAGTTCATCTATGGTAGGGTCATTTATATTTCCATACATTGGATTTCCTGGTACACCATGTGTTCCAGCGTGAGTATAGGTGTATTGTGGCGGTACGGGTTGTTGTGGTACATATGACGTGTGTTGTTGGTATTGAAAGTTGTGATTAGGTGCATGTTGATGAGTGTGAACATTGGATGAGTATGTTAGAATGTGTCCCCCAGCTATGCGTGTCATTATTTGGGGGATGTTGTGACCATGAATGTTAGGATGTATCGACGATGTCATGGGTTGAGTTATTTGGCCACTTTGTGTGAATTGTTGATTTTGCACAAGGGGAACATTGGTATTTGTACCTTGGGAGGTAATGACGCTTGACTATGTTGTCGTGTTAATGTTTTGTTGTTGTCCTTGTATAAAGATACGCCCTGTGGCTCCTCCCAAAGGATGTTGTGAATTACTACTGAACGATTTTGTTGAAGTTGTGTTCATGGTAGTAGATGTAGTTATCAAGGGGGGGTTGTGATGACTTGATGATGCCCCCGTGGTGTTTGCTATTGCGATAACAGGAGGATTGGAATAATTTGCCGATGATGTCAAGGAGCCAAGAGTGGTTGTATTTAATTGGGGTAGTGTTGTGGATGTTGTGGATGATTGTGATCCCCCAATAGATGTAGCGTTTATTGTATTGGAGATGTTTGGGATGTTAGATGTGGTATGCAGTGTTGTGGTGTCAAAAGGGATGTTATTTGTAGTATTTAGGATTTGACCACTGTGTGAGATGTTATGAACATTATTGGCATTAGGGTCATGTAATGTGTTAATGTCAAATCCTGGTGGTAACTTAGCTCCTTCACTCAAGAGCATAGCTACGAATCTGTCTCTGTCATGACGTGCTATTGTTTCAGCCAACTGATAGGCCTCTGGGTCTTGTGTCAATGCTTCTATGTGTTCTTGAAGTAGTTGACCGTTTTCATCTCTTTGCATGTAGCGTTCGAATGAGTTGTTAGGTAAGGATTGTGTTGTCACTAGAGGTTGATTGTCTAGATTGGTAAAGGGATCATTCACGGTCCAGTTTGAGTCATGTGGAGGACTGTTGGGATCTTGCCTAAAGTTTTCCATTTGTCTTTTGTGCTTTTGAAGTTTGGTTTCGACCATAAATGAGATTGCTCAAAGGGAATGTCCACTAGATGCAAGTATGACACTAGGTGAAATCTAAGGTTCAAATTGATGACTAAAATGACCACTGTTTTTGGATTTTTGTGAATAAGGTATGTAATGTGGATGCAATGTAGAATGAGGCTATCTAAGCACTTCTAAGCTTGAACTTTGTTTTCGATTTGGACTGCTAAAAGACTTTGTTGTTAATGACAAGTTGACAAGATGACTAGTGAGTCTTCCTAACTAGACTTTTGAGTTGGAAGAAATCTCACAAAAGAGGACAATGACTAAAAGGATGTTTGATAACTTAGTCCAAAAGGGTCTAATTTTGAAAACAATGATTTTTCCAAGGGGTGCCTAAGATTTGCCTATTCCTAAATATGCAAGATTTGAGCCTAGGGACAGCGTAATGTTGAATGTGTGATACTAAATGGGGTGAGGTATGAAACCTAAGGTGATCAATGCAAAGCTAAGAGACAAAACTTTGAGCAATTTCAAATTGGGTTTCTGGCAGAATCTTTCAGATGACAGAGTTTGATAGATGGTTGACAGTTTGGAGGTCTCTGGTTTCAACTGTGCAGTTTAAGAATTTTGATAGGCAGATGCATCTAAGTTTGGCAATTGCATCGCGGTTTAGCAATTGTGGTTCAGTTTCTCACTTGCGGCTTTTTGACTATCAGATGCGACTCGGTTTAACAGATGCGGCTTTCGGGTTTATAGGATGCGGCCGCGATGTATATAGGATGCTTTTGTTATAAAGCTCTAAAATGCGCATTTATCAGAGTAGTTATGTTGTATAATCTCAGCTTAAGTGCTCATATATATGTGATGCTTTGTTTCAAAGTGATTTTGTGGTATAAGCTGATGGAAGTTTCTTTTGATCCTGTTTCTGATGACTATCTTTTGTTTGGACTGCGGAGTCCATAATGCACTTGACAAACATAGTAATTTTTTTATGATAACCAAAACACACATGATAAGCATTAATCCTAGAAAGGCTACTAGGGTCTTGTCATACTTGATATAGCCCACCAGCTTATACCCCGTGATTGGTGATGAACACATTTCCTCTTGAGAGCGCATATTTAGCTCTGGTGGCATTAATTCTCCATGGCTCATTAACGCCATTCAAGCACACCAACTGGATCATTGCAGTGACATCCCAAGAATTGCTATCTCTAATTAAGGATCAATAGTGAGTGTAAATCTTCGCATGATAATGACTCGCGACTCATACCAAGCAATGGACAATAGAACGCTGGACACTCAAGCATTGCAGCCAATTCGCATTCTGCTCTCGTAGGATCCATGCGGCGAGAGTCCCCTTTCGGATCCATCTCGTCGGAACCACGCTCGTGATTCTTGGGCTTTCCCCAAGAACCCACTTTTCTATACCGGCTGGAAGTCCCTCGGTGTCAGGGTGCTACCGGTCTGAGTCGTCCTGGGGTGAGTACTTTTTCCCACCAGAACAGGCCCAAGTTCTAGAGTCGGTAACCGTTTCTCTTACACCCAGGATCGCACGAATGCGCAAGGGGAGAGGATACTCCGATATACCGAATCATGAAGGGTAAAATAAAAAGAAAAGAATGGGTCTGGTTTTCTGATCACAAGGTTTTCACCAAGTGAGAGCATACTCACCTACCACTCCACAAGCACACTCAAGCATGAAAGACATGATTCTTTTTTAAAAGCACCAAATTCAAAGTTTGCTAATCTAGAAATAAACAAGCACACTGTTTGTTTTCTCTTTCTTTGACATGCGAATCTGCAAACAATGAGTTAGTAGTCTTGTATGTGATGATCTTGGACACATGAAAAAGGATCGCCACATGCTGCAAGAAACTATTAGTAACACAAAATATCTAATCTGGTTAACATGCAGGAATAGAAACACAGAAAAATATGGAAACCCAGAAAACCAGTGATCAGAAAAATCTGAAGTTTGACAATTAAAATCTCAAAACTGTCAGAAAAATTCACCAGGCAAATGCGGCGCGGTATTACTAGACAGATGCGGTGCGGTTTGTCAGATGCGCCGTTATGTTCTGCGAATGCGGCTCGGAATGTCAATTGCGTCTCTGTAATTGGCAGTTGCGGCTTGTCAGGGCAGTTGCGTCGTTTCTGTCAACAGATGCGTTGCGACGTTTGCGGCGATTCGTACCAGTATCTTGCAAAACAACAAAAAACAGCAAAAAACCCTACCAAAATAGAAGGCCACTACCAGAAAGGATTAGTGATAGAAAATATGATCTTGGCCAACATGCAGGAATAAGCAGGAAATATAGGAAGACATCATATTAGAGCACCCGAAATTCAAATATAAAACCCTCAAACTGGAAAAAGTATTATACCAGACAGATGCGGCACAGATTTCAAATGCGGCTTTCAGGGTACGGATGCGGCTCAAGAAAAGAGGATGCGTTGTTCTAAGCGTCAGTTGCGTTATGACAGGGTGATTGCAGCTCTACTATTCTTGGGTGCATCGCGACGCATATGATGTGTCACACTATTGTTAAAAAAGGTTGCGGCGATCCGTACCTGTACCTGCAAAACAACAGAAAACGCCAAAAATAAATGTACGAAAAGCCGAAATAACAACGTCGAGTTCACCAATGTGATCAAGGGAAAATTCTAAATTAGTGTTAGAGGGGTTAGCACAATAACATCAAAATTCCTATGAAATAACAAAGTACAAAGGAAGTGAAGTGAAGACAAAAGGGATGAAGTTACCCTAAGTCTCCACCTTCCATGATTAACCTTTGTTACACCTCCTAGCTTGCAGATAAATAACAATGCCCTTAGATTTATGTGAGCAACTATGACTAAAGACTAAGCCCTATGCAAGTGTTGAAGGATTTGCAGAAAATAAAATAACCCTACAATGGACTAAAATGCCTATGACTGTAAGTGACTATAACCCTAAGTTGACAGCAAATTGACATAGACTAAGAGTGCAAGAAGTCAAGAGAGCAAGAGAGCCAGGAGGAGCAAATGAGATCAAAATTGCCCTTTTATAAAAACTACAATTTTGAACGTGTGGCCAGGATGAAAAGATGACAAGAACCCTAAGATCAATGCCTAAGATTGAATGTTGCTATGTGCATTAGGGTTAGGTCAAAATTAGGGCAACAGGTAGGAATGAAGGGTCAAGATTGAATTATAAAATAATTCAATCAATGGTCGAAATTAAATGAGATGTCAAAAGTCAAGAATTAATTTGGAAGGTAAGGCTGGCACGGACAAAGAGGTTGCTGGAGAAATTAAATAATAAAATTTATTTACTCTAGGTGACTAGTAAATAATTAAATAATAAAGATATTATTTAATTATGGAAGAATGTGACAAAAGAATTAATTTGAATTTAAATAATGATTTAATTCAAAATTCAAGAGAATTGGCTAAATTAAATAAATCAAATTTATTTAATTTTAAAGAGAGAAAAAGCTAATGAATAATTAAATAATTAGGATAATTATTTAATTATAGTGGGAAGTGGACAAAATTAAATAAATAAGAATTTATTTAATTTTTAGAAGAAATGGACTTAATTAGTGACGTAATTAAATAAATAAAATTTATTTAATTAATCAAGAAGACATAAATGACAAAGGGAAATTAAATAAATTATAAAATTTATTTAATTAAAGGAAGACTTAGATAATTAATGACGTATTAGATAAATAAATACTATTTATTTATTTAATAATCAATGAGGAATAAATGGTATGAATTAATTAAATAATTATGAATTATTTAATCAATAGTCGAATGTGGACCAAGGACATAATTAAATAACTTAATTATGCTAGGACGAAAGTGGTAAAATGAAGCTTGCAGGCCTAGGTCATTTTTAGGTGTCTACAATATATATATATGTATATATGCATGCACATTTGGTGTTATTATGATGTGTTTCTTTGTGTGAATGTTAAATGCAATGTGATTAATTAAATAGCTTATGGTAAAAGTATTTAATTAATGTCAACATGATGTAACATGATTAATGTGATCGAGTTTAAAACATATTTCAGTTTTATTGTAGATACAACATTGTTGATTAGAATAGAATAGGTTAAATTAAATACACCTATAACTCATTTAACGATCTAACTTAACATAACATAAAGGTGAATAGTATGAATCCTAAAGTAATTATAAAATGAACTTAAATAATTACCTTAGTGTTAAAGAAAAACACAAAATTAGTTGTCAAGAACAAAGAAATGTGAAAGTTATTTAGAATAATATCAAATAAATTTAGACAACACTGCTCTATCCATCACACTATTCAAAGAGGTCAGAGATAATACCAAGGAAAATGTGTGGCATTAATGGGTTCCTTAAGGGGTGTTTTTTCAAACTGTGTTAAGAGATAAGCACCAGACCCATAATTGGTATCAACTATGTAAGGTCCTAACCAATTAGGTATGAATTTATCTTTATCTTCATTGTCAACACTAGTATTGTGTTGATTTTCAATAAGAGGTATGTGCAGGATCATGATGGGCCAAAAAGTGGCAATATGATGGGCATGTGGCTGATGACTATTTTTTTACCAAAAATTAATGAAACAAAAAGGGTTTTTAAAGGAGATTTTCAGCTTTCCACCAATATAAATTTTACTTTACTTTGAATTTAATAGGTAATTATTATTCATTTTCTATTCAAATTATGACTAAAGTCCTGATTGATAGGCTGATTGAGAAATATCTATAGCTTTCAAATGGTATCACATTTTTTGAATCCAAAACATGCGTCACATCTCTATGTTTTCATACTCATAAGATTAAAAAAAGAAAAAATTGAATTTGGCTTTAAAGCTCTTAATCTAAGTTAAGGTGAAATTATATGATTTTTATATTTTAAAAAATTGTAATAAAATCTATAATTAATTATTTATTTAGAAAAATGCAAAAAATGCACAAGCACGCAAGTACGAGTCCCTCTATCATATCTAAAATCTTATAAAAAAATATTATCATTTTATTATGACTAGGTGGTTGACAGATAATTCCATTTCTTATTTTTTCCTCCTAAAATTTAAGTACCATCAGATTGGAATTTCAAATTTTCACCCATTAGGATTTTTTTTTTTTTAAACAACCTAGGTAGTTTAGAAACTGCATTCAATTTTATATAGATTCTATTCTTACATATTTTTGAAATAATATAGATATCTTATTCAAATTTCAATTTCAAGTTTCCTAACTCTTATTTTTTTGAATTTTTTGCCACTTAAGGGCCTGTTTTTTCCATGATGATCCTGCACATACCCTAAGAACAAGATCTCCCTTAGAAAATTATTGAGGGATGACGTGTATATTGTGTTTGCATTGTAATTGTTTGATGTGAGCTTGGAGATGTTCGAGAGGGTTAATGTGTTGTTCATCAAGCATCTCAAGTTGATGTAATTGTTGATCTTTATAAGTGTTATCATCAATAAGGTCTTGGAGAGCAACTCGCAATGTAGGAATTTCTAACTCCAAGGGCATGATTGCATTAGTGCCATAAACAAGGTTATAAGGGGTAGTTGTCGTGGATGATCTAACATCTATTCTATAAGCCCAAAGCACATAAAATAGTTGTGTATGCCAATATTTATGATACTTGTTGATATTTTTCTTGAGAATTTGTTCTAGAATATTATTAGTGTTTTCAACTTGTCCATTGGATTGTGAATAATACAGTGTGGAAAAGTGATGTTGAATGTTGAATGTTTCAAGAAAAAATTGAACCTTGGTATTCTTAAACGGAGTTTCATTGTCTGAAAAAATTGTGGAAGGAAGCCAAAAGTGAACAATTATGTGTTCCAATTTGAAACAACAAATTACTTCAGTAGTTGTAGAAGGGAGAGGAGTAGCTTCCACCCATTTTGTGAAATAGTCTGTTGCGGTGATGATAAATGTATGTCCAATAGAAGGAGGTGAAATTTTTAAAATAAGATCCAATCCCCATATTGAAAATGGCTAAATGGGAGCTTGGGCATGAAGCTTAGTAGCAAGAGCATGCATCAAATTACTATGTTCTTGGCATTTTTGACATTTTTTAACATAAGTGAAGCAATCCTTCTCCGTATGTCTCCAATAAAAACCCATACAGATAAGTTTTTGCACTAACCAACGACCTCCAAAATGACCTCCACAGGCATGAGCATGAGCCTGTTCGAGCACTAAAGGGATTTAAGAATTTGTAAGACATCGTAATAAGAGACCATTGAAAGATCTTCTATACAATGCATTTGTGAGGATCACATATTTACCTGCTAACTTGCATAAGCATTTTTGAGTATTTGTTCTGGTAGGTTTGGGAATGGTACCATATTTTAAATAGTTGTATATTGTATCATACCATTCACATGAGGCATCTTGATTTATTACCAAAATGTCCTCTAGTGGAGTATCAATCGAAGGTTTCATGATAGGATGGATAACAATGGTGAAGTCTATGGAAGGATTGTGTGGGGATATAAGAGAAGTTGCACTCGCCATTCCATCTGCATGTCGATTGTCTTTTCACGGGATGTTATCAATGGTGAATGATTCAAATGTCTCTAGAAATTTCATTATTAGATCCTTG
>VDFB02046152.1:0-45845 GCA_007258455.2 Sequoia sempervirens | reverse complement strand
GGGGTAGCCTCGACTAGGATCTTACTCCTTCAAACAACACGCCCCTTGGAGTGGACCCCTCTCCTTTTGAAGGTTTCCTAAGGGACCCCTTTGAAAGAATTTTGAATCATCAACGGTTTGTATGACTGTCCGCCTACTTGCCTATTTGGCCGCTTCTTGACTTTGCAGAGTCCACTTCCTTGGGGTTTCCTTCATGCTATAGTTTTTGGGGGATGCCTTCCTTGTAGGTCTGTGGGCCTGTAAGGCGCTCACTTCATAGGGCTTCCTTCATGCAAGAGATCTTGGGGGTTGCCTCCTTGTAGGTCTGCGGGCTTGTAAGACACTTTGTTTTTCCTACTTCATAGTTCTAAGTAGCTATGGAGTCCTTTTCTTTCCTTGCACCTTCAAGTTTGCTAGATCACGGTCTGCTTCCTCAACGGTTCAAGTATAAGTTTCTAACCCTACACTCTTCTTGATCTACTTTATTGAGCATTCATCAGTATTCGTGCTCGCTAAAGTGGGGGAAAAATGTATAAGAGTGAATTTGCACCCCATGTGTAAATTCCCTTTTTTCGTAAGTTATCCACCTTAGAAAACCAAGTTCAGAGGCTTAATTCCACCTAAGCCTGTTGCTTGCATCCCACTTGGCACCTATTTTGTGCATTGGTGGAGGCGTTTCTGTTGGGGACACCCACGTAGCGCGCAGACGTTCGCGCGACGCGCTTACATCCTTGGTAGATTCCTGTGGTTGAACCTACAGATGCGTTACTCTTCTCATTGGAGGTGAAGTTGTCACACCCCCTTCAGCTGACCAACCCGAATATGGCCATTTTTCTCCATTCCTCCTTCAAATTCATTCTTCCAACATGCATTCCAACTCTTCACCATTTCAGGCTTCCATTCTTGCACTCTCACATTCACTTTCAAGCTCACTTTCACTCACTCCAAGCATTCAAGCATCCCATTGCAGCCAAAGCAACACTCCATCACTTTGGTAGAACAAGTTTGGGACCACACCATTGCAGCAGAGGCTTGAGTACTCTCATTTTCTCCCCCAAGCAGCCTTGAGTGCTCTTGGTGGAGGTGGTAAGCATCCCTCTCCTCTCCTCTATGACTTGGTTGAGTAGCATAACACTATTTTGTAGTGCTTAGTGCTTTTCACTACATTATTTCCTTTATCTCATTTCCATGGCTGTCTGTAGAGGTGGAAACACCTAAATGGGGGTCTGATTGAGGTAGGCCCCTATATAACCACCCAAAATTTTCTCTCTTTTTGTGCATAGGTGTGCGTGTTCTCAAAGGATCAACTGGTGAATGAATTCCTTGGTGAGATTCTCCTCATTCTCTTCACTCTTTTGTATTTGCTTTACAATATTAGAGAGTATTTCATTAGCCTAATCACACTATTCTGGCCATTTATTTAATCAGCTGGGCCATTAGCTAGTTTTATTGGTTTGACCTTGTTTTCACTGTTGTTTGGCCGTACAGATGACATCGTACTTTTGAGACGCCAGTGCGTCGCGCTAATGTCTAGAGACTGCGCTTTTGTCCTCAGACAAAGAGCTTTCTGAGGCGTAGTGTTGGACCTAAAAACCGGCTTGCTTAGCCCCTTCCTGTGTTTCAGGTCTGCAGAGTAATTGAGAGGCCTCACGGTCCTCATTACTCTCACCTCGCATTCCCTTACATTACATTTAGTTGAGGTAAGTTAGGGAAGCCTCTTGCGTCTTGACCCTTCATGACCTGGGTTTTGCATGTGGTGGTCCCCCTCTCTTATAGTTGCTTTGTGTGATGTGCGATATGAGAAGGGAGGATTGGGGGGCATAAGATTCTTTCTCAGGTGTTGAAATATTGCAGGGGATTGGTGCATCACATTTTTCTTCCAAGATGATGGCTTCCTTTGTGTCATGGGAAAAGATTAATGGTGGGTGATGAGAAATGAAGATCCAACATTCATCACATCAATACGATGCATCATGTTTGTGATCCAAAGTAATGAAGACCTTTGTGCAATGAGAAATGGGTAGAGTATGACCTTAGCATGGATAGGTGGCAGTAGCCTGCAATCCCGCGGTGATGTGGTGGGTCCTTCATTTGGCCTGAAAGGTGTGCAGGGAGGATACATGTGTCATGGTGGGGCTTGATACTTAGTTTGTTGGATATGATTTTCAATGGCTCAAATGAGGGGAGAGTGATCTAACAATCATCACACACATCATTCACATAGCTATTGTGAATGATGTCATGTTTATGCTAACCGTGACAGTCTTGTGCGATGGGATGAGAGCTCCAATGGTCCAGATTCAAAGATCATAATTGGGAAGCTATCGCCATATTATTGTACATCACAGTTATGTGCTAAAGTGCTTAGGGCTTAAATGTGATATGGGATGAGGGCATGATGGTGGGTCCAGGTTCAAAGTGCGACATAGCAATAGTGCAACACGCGTCCTCAACAATAGATGTTAGGTTATTATTGCATCCAATGGGTGTAGGCTATCATGATTGGGTGTCTCATTCACTTGGAGGTGTGTGTGATGTATTAAGAGCACTTGATAGCCATTGGTCATTTACTTTATGATGATCAATAGTTGTATTTTAAAGTTTCATTGGGGATCAAATCTTAACCACTCATGCTTAATCTGATGGCCAGGATTCAAATTACAATGGTCAGCTGTTCTAGTTCACAAGAAGATTTTAGAAGTAATTTCTCAACAACATTCTCAACTACCAAATCAAATCTGACCAGTCTTGGATCAATTTTCTACTCTATTTCAGCATAGCATTTACATTTGGACGACACCATTACTCATTGATGTGTTGCATGGGTCAAATTATTCATCAAGGTATGTTTGTATAGGTTTTTGTTGTAGAATTTGTGAGTGCTCCATTCTTGCATTCATGAAGTCATCATTCTAGAGTGTGCTTGAGGTGTCATAGCCTTAATGGCTTAGTTATTGCTTTGTTTGTGGGAGCAATTTAGATCATTTTTAAATGTAATTGGAGTTCATCTTACTATAACCCTAGTTAGGTTAGGGTTAGGAATTTTGAATTCAATTCTAAGTTATGCTTGCACTATAAAGGAAATTTTTTATTATTTTTGTTTGGGTTCCATTCTCTTCCAACTTCATAATTCTTTTTATCTTAGCCTGTATAGTGTTTTCTTTATGCACTTAGAAAAGAAATTTTGTAATGTTTTCTCTATAATAACAATAGATGACCTAAATGCCCATTGTATTGTATTTAATGGTATTAATGGTATGCATCGGTTATATCATTCTCTTCATTAATGTACTCATGTCATTTGAATCAATATAATCAAGGATTATATTTTGGTTCTCATATCACATTTGTTGATTGTGAATATGTGATTTGTTAGTTTATGTTCAAGGAATAGAGTAATTTCTTTCAATTCATAAATTGAGGTTGTGATGATACAATAAGGATTTCTAAGAAGTTTGATAATATTGATCTTTTGTTGGTTTCTTGCTATAAGGCAGTAAGTTTATCTGAAGCCAAGGATTGGTCTATTGTAGGAGTTTTTACTTCATTTATGGACTTTGTGTGGATAAGGCATTGGTCAATCTAATCCCTAAAGCCTAAGTCCGATGTGGATCCAATTTCAAAACAAAAACCTTTTACTTACCTGCATTTTACTTTTATGCTTATTTCCATACTATCAAAAATAATTGAGAGTATAGAAGGTTGCATAGATGATTTAGCCCATCAAAGGCCTTCCCCCACTGTAGTATGATAATCTGTTATCAAAAGAATTATTTGCATAGAGGTGTTATATGTGAATGATATTATAGGGATACCCAACTTGGTTTTGTAGAGCCTAAAGTACAAAGGAGAATTTTCCAGTTTGTCTTCTATTTGTTGACCACTGACCTAGGGTCTCCAAGTATAAGAAGTAGCTGATCTTTAGGAGAACCTAGAAAATTAGTTGGAAACACCAACAATACCATATTTGAGAAACTCAAAGGAAGGCTCACACAAGAAGGGATATCATGCCCCTCCTCAAAATACCATACCTCAAATCATTACAAATAAGAAGCAACTATATTTTTCTTGCAACCATGAACCCCATGCCATAGGTGTCTTGACAAGGGATAAATGTGCTGCATTGAGGTAGTGTTAGATAAGAACTCAAAATCAGTTGAGGCTAAAGTATTGATGTAACTAGATGACCATGTACTTGATGAGGAAAGAAAGGAAGAAAGTGACAAGAAATAAACTATGGATGAGTTTACTAAGAAAATGGAAGACATGGGATCTAATGCAAAAAATATTTTATTTTGATATCTGATTGTACAATCTAAAAATTTACATCATCATGAATTCAAGGTGAAATATCACTTTTTGAATACATAAGTGATAAATATTCTCTTTTTCTATACCCAACCATAAATACTCATATGATTGAGTCTATGTCATCAAATGTAAATTTGTAGGATATCTATAAAAATGAATATGAGAAGAATAATGGAGTTGATTTATCAAACACTTCAATGAAGGAAGACATGCACTATGAGCATCCCAATGAATTTAGATTGGAAAATCATGAAGCTTATGAATTGGAGTCTTAGGATGACCTTGTGGAGAGGCATGCATTGGAGATGAGCACCTCAATGAATATTAATGTTGGTTCTTAGCTTGTTAAAAAAATTGGACCAACAATTGATAACAAGAAAATTGACCGTTTCCATTATTATAGCTTAAGGCAATAAAGACATTGATTATAGCAAAGAATTTATATTCTTTCAAGAATTTTTTCATTATAAGAAGTGTGGAGAAATGGTCAAATTCACCACTTTCAACAAATATTACATATATTATTTTACTCAAGTTTGTATATGCAAAAGAATGTGGGATCTAGGTAATATTTTAAAATTCTTGATATTGAAGATTGAAGTAGGATAACATTGGATTCTTCCTTGATTCTTCACAATTTTTGGTTTTTTTATGATTCATGGTGTTGATCAAAGAGATCGAAAAGAAACTATTAGGGTTGTGGAGGGTGATTATTGAAAGTAACTATTTGATAGTTGAATTCTTGATGCTTAAGAAGTAGTACCATAGTTTATGATGGGGAAAATCAAAATTTGATGATTTGATACCTTTTTGTATGGTTAAATCAAGTGGAGCATATGATAAATCAACAACATCAAAATTACCTCAACTTGGGTATACAAATCCATCACAATAAGGGACGTATATCTTAGCAAGTAAAGGTCATGTGGCTTCTACAAGTAATTTTCCTTCAATTTATGAAAATACTTCTAAAACATTCTTATGTGCAGATTCTAGAGTTTCCAGCCAATATCAAGAAAATAAATTTTATTTTTCCAATGTTGAGTAGAGGCATAAAGAGCTACATGAAAGAAAAGATTAGTTGTTGGTAACAAAATAGAAAGAGGTGTATGTATTAATTGATATGTATAACAAAAAAGGTCTCATTGAAAGGATAAATATAATCATTAAGAAGAAACAAAATATAGATGATGTAATTTTTTTTGGTTCTAAACACACAATCACTCTTGTAGATTTACAAGTATTGAAGAATACCTTGGAAAGGATGAAATTAGAATACCTAAAATTTATAAAAGATAGAGATACGATCATTATATTTGTAGAGATGACCATAAATGGATCTAATAAAAAGAAAGAAAGATTGATTAACTTTATTTTGATCTTAGATCAACCAAGGAATCCTTAGAAAATAACAAAATGACACTTTTGGAGGCACATGCATAGCTTGATGATGTAGAAAAATTCAAGAAGAGAATGAAGGAAGGTCTAAGGAAATATAATAGTGATTTAAAGTCCTAGATAAGCTTTAAGAGGCCTTTGCTTTATAATATTTTCTAGACTAGGAGTTGGAAGTATAGAGTTGGGATTAACTAAGATAGTTGGGCAAGAGATTGAAGGTCCACAAACAAAGCAACACGAGGATGAGACTAGTTGGGAATTAGAAATTATGAATTTAGATGATATATAAATAGATTTTGGTGAGCATGAAAAATGGTTTAAATAGGAAAACTAGCATAAATTTAATTTTCTTAAATTTCCATTTGATTGTTGATAATCCACTATTTGAGATTAATATAGAGATATCCCTTGGTTCAAGCTAATTATCTTGTGATAAAATCATAATAGCACAACAAAATCCAACTATATCATAAGACGGATTGAGGATTGGAAATTTCAAATTTCCAAGATCAAATTTGGTAAGGAAAAACTAAGATAATGGTTTTTATATTAAGGGAAAAGGGAATGTAGTTGTTGATGTATTCCTAAAAATACACATTTCTTATTGTATGTCTATCATGTTTAGTGATTAGAAGATTTTATTAACATATAAAATTCCAAGAGTGTATTTATTGCTAACATCCTAGATGGAAATGTGAATGACGATAATAATGTTAGAGAAAATGGGTCCATTAGAGAGAGGTTCTTGTGAAATTTCTTCAAGGAGGATGTTATTGATAATATCAATGAGTACACTCCCTACCATAAAAAATAAGAAGATGTCTTTCCTCCAAGTCTAGTGCAACCTATGCCTATTTCCTATAAATATTGGGAAAGTGCGTTAATGGAGAAAGTGATTATTCATATTTATTTTCTATTTATCTTGAATTTAGATCCCATCATGTGGCTAAATTATTCTTCAAAGAGGTGTGTAGGCTACTAGGGTTTCCTAAAAATATTGTCAATAATAGACATGGTAGATTTATTGATTTTGATAGAAATCATCTCATTTTACATGCATAACTCTTCCTCCCAACACACATTATCATTTGTATGCTATTGGACAAAAAATAATGGTGAATAAGTGGGTAGCATAACTTTGGTGGGAATACATTTTATAACAATAAATAGGGGTTATATGGTTTCATCTAGAATAATTTTACTATATTATCTAGATCATCCACACCTTTGCATATTTTATTCATCACATTGATTTAATGTTTATAGATAGAAGATTCCTACTCATATGAATAACATATACCATCTTTATCATAAGGGTGAAAAGGTCAAGCAATGGAGCCATCACAAAGTACCAGGCTCATTGGAGGAACCTACGTACATAGGCTAATTCTAAGGAAGAATTGGGAAAATTAGAGGATTTCATAACCTAGAGTATTTCAAAGTTTAATTTCTTGAGAACAAGCTACAATTTTGGGAAGGGAAAACTTATCATGTCATGTTTTTAATAAATTTTTGCTTGTGAACCAAAGGTCCATTTCCTAAGTCTAGTGAGTTAATCCAAGGCCTAATTATTATTCATCACATTTCCCATATGCTTTCCAATGTGTTAGAAGATGTAAAGATCTCAAAAGTTCTAAATGTAGTGGGTTTTGTGTTAAAAATATTAAGTGTGTGCAAGTTGTCAAAATTTCAAAGTTTCCCTTCCTAGTGTACCTATTCCATGGTTCCCTTCAAATCTTGACCCCTTGCATTGTTTATTTTTCCTACTAGAGTTTAAATATTACTCTTATTGAGGTACCTAGTATTCCTTAGCCCTGATCCTCGATTCCCCTAATGCCCTAATTTTAACATCCCTTTCACTCGTTCCTTTTTATTTCCCTTTCTTTGTTAGAGTATTAGAATTGTCCTTATTGGTATTCCTTTTTCCAAAACCTCAACTCTTTGAATTTATCACTAATTTATATATTAGAGGTAAAGGTTTGGACTTGCTTCTATTGAGGTAACTATTCCTTGTCATGCCTAAACCCAAAACTTTGATGTCTTCCCTTATACATCTTTTTAGAGTCAAAATTTTGCTCATCCCTATACCCAAGTACATTTTTCATGGTAGCCCCAAAATATAAATCTTGATAGCTTACACTATTCTACCTCATTGGGATCACAGGTTTGGATGCCCCCTTATTTCGGTACTTAGTATTCTATACTCAAAATCTAATGCATGACATGTGGCATGATACTCGATGCATCCCCAAACCTAAAAATTTGATACTCCACTTGTTGCATCATTATATTCCACCTACCTCTTTATATGACCTAGGTCACCATTATTGTCTTGATTGGATGTCATAACTACTCTAGAGGGGTTTTTATTTCGCATAAATAATTTTTCATCTTAGGTGTTAGACACATAGGAAAATTGAGAGGGGGGGTGAATCAATTGTACATTAACACCTTAAACCCTTATTAACCATCAAACCCTTATTATCATCAACAAAATGTAAACAAATGAAACATAAACACATTCAACACCATACACAAGAGAACACCAAATTTATGTGGAAAACCCTAATCAAGGAAAAACCACATTGAGGATTAGCTCACATATATGAATAGAAAACCAAATACAATAGGCTCACTACCCAAAGGACTCACTATCCAAAGGATAGAAGAATAGAAGAAGATTGTTACAAAGAGAATAATGACTCATTTCCAAGGGCTCGCTACCCAAAGGACTCACTATCCAAAGGATAGAAGAATAGAAGAAGATTGTTACAAAGAGATTTACTATCTTAGAGCAACAGGAAAAATCAACCACTACAAGTCTCCACCATCCAAAACCTTTGGCTCACTTTCTCCAACAACTTCAAGCACACTAAAAATATAGACACCTTCTGCTTACTACATCCAGTAGCCTTAGGTGTTTAAGGCCACACTCAGATCGCCACACTTTATCATATTCACATCATTTCACAACACACCACACATCACACAATTATTCAACAATTAACCTTGCTTATATATCCTTCGCTAACCTCAAAAACTTTCTCCATATCAGTCTTAATGAAACATATGCACCTTAAATGTGCAACCAATAAATAGGTAGCCACCAAAAACTTCTACGGTGGAAAGAAGTGAAGGAAAACCACACCGAGGGTTAACTAGGACCCAAATATACATCGAAACACTCCCAAAAAAAACAAACAACCTCCATAATTAGCACTAGCATGCTAGGTCAACCAAACCTGCACTAACACTAGCAAGTGACCATATACACACCTTTCCAAGTCTAGAAATACCGCACGTACCACATAGAAACATTCCATAATATCCAAGAATATTCCAAAACCATTAGGATATTTATAAATACTGTTGCAACCACCTAAAACTAAAGAACACTTTCATTCTATGCAAATAGCCACACTGCCGCAGATATACATCTCACTCATCAACCTTGAAAAAAAATTGAACATGTAATACTCTAGGGAAAGGTAGATACAAATAATTTGAGCATGTTCCCAAATCCACAAGACAAGAAACCTCAATGCAGAGAAATGTGGAGCAATCTCATTTCTCGTAGACAACCTTCTTCATAAGCAACACACTATCAAACACAACTTTCTTTGTCGCACAATCTAGAAACTAAAAATTTGGATATAGCACCTCTAAATGCCTCTTATCATCACATCCAAACTGTGCAAGCATATCTTCAACCGTTAAGAAATGTGGAGTACAACACTGAATACACATAAGTCGCACTACACACTTTTAATCCATTTTTTTCAAAAGAACTTTGAAACCAAGTGAACTATTTCATCAACAACACCACAAACACCTACTCAACATATCTACAAAATCTGCAACACCTAATCAATACCACAAACACTTCTCAACATTAGCACACTAGGGTTTGACATCAGACCATAACACTAATGCCAACATAGTACAATAATCTCCAACAATCTCCTTACCCATGCTGGAGGTTGACATCAATGACAACACCAAAAATATCCAAAAATATCCCTCTTTATCATTGATGAAAACAACAACTCTATAAAACCATCAGTTAATCAGCAGAAGCAACTCTGCAACTCCAAAACTCAAACAAATCTTCCCTTACTTCAGTATCTCCCCCTAACTAGGACATTCCTTACACTTCTACTACTTTCTTAGACTTCATTATCTCTTTCCCTTTCCTTCATTTTTCTCCCCCTTACTTGAGGAGTTTTGTAAGATTTTAGTCTCTCTCTCCCTTTGAAATAAATGGAAAAGAGAAACAATCTCTCCCTTTGACATCACTTGAAAGCTTAACTTTAGGAAACACCAACACACTACTTTATCTCTACTTCTCTCTCTCTCTCTCTCTCTCTCTTTATTTGCACCTCCTTAGGGGTACAAGATATGCTCCCCTTGACTGCATAAATTAAAACACACCACTACCTTCTCCCCTTGAGAGGTAGCCTTCATTAGTCCAAGACCAAGAATGTATCTTGAAATGCTCTCCTAGACAAATGCACATCCTTATGCATCTAATCTAAAGGTGGGGTAATAACCCCTAACTTCTGTGAGAGATACTCAAATTTATAATTGTATGGCGTATGACAATACCTACCGTTCCATGTGTATGACATTCTTTATTTTCTTGTAATTTTCATTACAATGCATCCTCTCAATTTATAGAAAATATTTGAATATGGCATGGCTTATGATTTGTCTCCCATATAATGATATGTAGGAAGGTATAGGGAAGTGTTAGAAATTTATAACCCTAAATTCATATATCCAAACCTCATATGAGTGGACATACAAATAGAGATGAAGTTGTAGACATCACTACAATTACATTAAAAATTGATGACATGTATATGCTTTGATACCATTTATATGATTCCTATATGAAAACTCAATGGATAACCCAATCAAATAGAATTAATAGGTTATTTGTAGAAAAATTTTAGCTAATGACACAGGTTTGAATTGTGTAGAGTGTAAATGAACAAGGAGAGTAGGAACAATTATATGTGTAGAACTAAACAATAAAGTTTTATCATGCTAAGTTTTATAAATATTTGTGAGAATAAATGTATGATGTCTATACCTATACAATCCCCTAGAATGTCAACATATAAAGAATAGTAATGCACATTATTATACAAAGAGGGAGGAAGATCAAGCATCAATTATAAAATTTAAGTAATTTCATTTTCTCCATCAACAATCACAACCACTCACAAACACTAAATGTAAGTTGGACCTTGCAATATCATAAAATTTAAGTAGGTCTTGCAATTTGGAACACGATATTGAGCTAGGTTATAAATCTGCTGCTAAAAATACAAAGGATATCAATCAACACTAAAGATTTGTGGCATGATATAGTGACCCAAATACTCCTAGATAACCACCTCCCCATTTTACCCCCACATCTAAGAAGCCAAGGTTTCAATTTTTGTTGATATTGATTGCTAAAATTACTAAGATTCTCTAACGTCAATACCAATCAAAAAATAAAGGTGAACTAAAAGAGGAAGAACTTCATACATCAATCTTAATGAGATCAACTCGAGAAATAAGGTAGCTAGAAATGTATATTCCAATTATTTTTAATTTTTCTTCTATTTTATTTGGTACTTATGATCTTAGATATTTAAGGGAAACACATAATTCTAAGGAAAGTATCTTTTGGAAGGAGGCCACAAATGAAGAAATGGGCAAGTTGCCTACTAGAAGAAAATTCATTGACTATAAATGAATGTTTAAAAAGAAGTTCAATACATAAAGTAAGGAAGTACAAAGCTTGCTTGGTGGAAAGGAAATATTTCCAAGTTGGGGGAACTGGTTTTGCTAAGATTTTTTATTGGTATTGATCTTGAAATAGAACAAATGGATGTGAAAACAACTTTCCTACACATTAATCATGATGAAGAAATATGTTATTGTAGACACCTAAAACTATCCTAAGCATATCACACATATTGATTTCACCAATTAACATCATTTTCCTCATAATTCATCGTAATTCCTCTATTTGATTAAATAATGTACAATTATTTAGTTAAATTCACTTTATTCCCCTATTAATCCAATAATTAAGGTTATTTGATTAATTCATTGTTATCATATTGTAGAGGAGGGGGACTAACTGCTTTGGGACTCCAGGTCACAGGAGAGTCCTAAGAAATAGGCTACCTCGAGATCTACCTCAATTTTGCTAAGTGATTTATAAAGGTTAAGATGCTAAGGTCAAAAAGGAAGAGAAATCTAGTAGCTTCTGCCTTTCTGCTAAACCAAATATTTTAGAAGGTCAAATGAGCTGATTTCTAGAGTTCAATTTGCTGCCCAAATAGCTCACTACCTGAGGATGACAACACAAGATATAGACTCCAACACGACATGCTGACATCTCAATGGTGAGTTGGCGTCTGTATAGACAAAGATTCTAACAAACAAATTAAAATTCTAGAAATCTAACTAATATCCCGATGGACAAAGTTTTATGCTATGAAAAAATATGGAAAAAAGTATAGAAATAAACTATAACAAGAAGAATACTTTAACTAAACTATGCTCGAATTGACAAAGGAAGTGATAAAGTGATACCAAACTCTTTGCAACTTGATTCTTTAAACAAATGCAACCGAGAAGTACCTACACACACAAGACCAAGGAAAATGTTGGGGCTATTTTTAGAGGACCGCATTAGTAAGTCCCCTACTTTGGTGTTTCCACCTCCATGAACACCCAAATAGAAACAAGTTTAGAAAAATGATAAAGAAACATATGGAAATGGAAGTGCCAAGCAATAACACAAACAACAATATGCTACTACATAAATATGATGATACAAAAACAATGGACGATGAATGATATCACCTTCACAACTATGTGCTCTCAAGGAAAGTAGAGGAAGGAGTGAGCTTACAAGTTCTCCAAAAACAATGCTTTCGCAACAAACATAGTGGAGGAGCCAAGAAACCAGTAACTTGTAGCTACAATGGATGGTGAAGCTTGAAAGTGTGTAGTTGATCAAGAGAGCATCAAGAAAGTCAACCAAGAGTTTAATAATGGTGAAGAAGTTGCATAAATTAGAGAATTAGATAATTTGAATGGAGAAAGGGAGGCAAAGGAACCATTTTGTGTCGGTCAAGGGAGTACGAAGCATTATGGTTTGCGTCCAATGGAGAAACGTAATGCCTTTGTAGATTCTATAGGTAGGAATCCTGTCAAGATGACAGTGTGGCTTGCGGAGGTCCACATGGTGCGTACATGTCCCTGATAAAATTCCTCCACCAACATGAAAATGAGCTACTAGGTGAATGAGAAAAGGTGGTGGATGTGGAAATTGCATCATTGGGTTTCATTTTCTAAGGTAAGGGTGATGTAAATGTGAAATTTTCCTAGGGGTGCAAATTCACGCCATTACATTTTTCCCCCACTTTAGTGAGCATATGCATCAGTGAATGCAAGGTAACGTAGAGAAAAATCTAAAGAGCATATACCTGAACTATTGAGGAAGCAGATCAGGATCTGACATGCTCATACATGTAGGAGAGAGACGTGGCTCTATAGGTACTCGATCCTAAGAAAGGTGAACAAAATCTTTGTAGGCGCTCAGTCCTGTAGAAAGGATTTGTTGGCTATTAAATTCTTGGATGTGATTTTTGAAAAAAGGTTCTACAGGTGCTTAGTCTTGTAGAAAGAAAGTGATTTATAGGTGCTCAGTCCTACAAAGGAGGTGCCACAAGTGCTCGATCCTGGGGCGCCAGAAATGAAAGGCTCCATAAAGTTTGATTGGTCCCTATAGGTACTTGGTCCTCCAAGATTGATTATGAAAGTGGCTTTACAGGTGCTCGGTCCTATAAAGAAACATGTTAATTTATAGAAAAAACATGTTAGGAAAGCAAAAGTCACATAAACAGACAAACATATCTTAGAACAAACAATTGAAGGAGAAGCTTTCAAAGGGGTCCCATGAGAACCCTTCAAGATAACAAGGGGCCCATTTAAAGGGACACTCTGATTGAAAAGCATAACATTTTTGCAAATGATCTGTCATTAGGGAATCCTTTTGAAAGATCTTTTTCATCAAGGAAACTAATAAAAAGAATGAACTTCTTGAAGGCAAGCTTTCTCATTCTTTTTGCTACGAATTCATTTTCAAAAGAAAATCTTGGTAAGGGGATCCTTGTTGAAGGATGTGATTTTTGAAAAAAAAAGCAAAATTTTTAGTAAAGGATTTGTTGGCTATTAAATGCACCTTATTGAAAATCAGAGAAGTAGTAGCCCCCCTTAGGATGATGTGTGCGATTCAAAGGAGCACGTGGCATCCTAAGGAAAGGAAGAAGAGATGTAGAGATGTCGTGGCCCATGATACATGATGAGATGTAGATGTGGAAATTTTGTTGCACATGCAAGGGACAACACACACACACCACAACATCAAGAAGCAAGCAAAGAAGATACAAAGATAAACAAGGAAAAATAAGCAAAGATGAAGAAATCAAGAGACAGGGGGATCTGATAATTTGGGATTAGAACTATTCATAGATATAGATAGATAGCTATAGTATAATATGTGTATGAACTGTCATCAATCCCAAAATGTATTAGAATGTGAAGAAGAGCACATGAAGACAAAATTAAAATAAAAAATTGGGTCAACATGGAAGGGAGGCCTAAATTCACACAACACTTTGCATCATCCCCGATTGTCAAAAATCAAGTTACAAAATATAGAAGAATGATGAAACATATAGATGAATTTTACAACACAATTTCACTCTTGTATCCAAGAACCTATAAGGGTGAAAAGGGTCCTCCAAGAACACATAAAAACAAGCACAGGGTAAACACAACCCACACAAATCTAATCTACAGATAAAGAAGAGGTACTCTCCTAGTCCTCATCAACCAGGAGGTCATTGTTCTCCCAAAATAGATCATCATATGGGGAGGGTGGACAAGCCTACAAGGGTAGGATAGCGAGGGAAACACCCTCCGACTCTCCTAGAACAAGAGCTAAGGAAGAAGGCCTCTCAAGGTCTCCTTCACTCAAATCCTGTGAGGTAAAAGTCATCGATGTCATAAAGATCGATGATAGAGCTGGGAAATCATCTATTGAGTTAAACATGCACTTGGAAAGAGTGCCATGTGTTAACTGAGTAGGAGATGAAGGAGGTGCCCAAGATCCACCATCAACCTTGTCAAAAGGGATGGTGAAAAAATTAGGAGAAGCTGTGTTGAGAAATGTGACTCAAATTTATTGGCTTGTTCGACTTCTTGGAGCAGCTGTGATTATCTCTTTATCGGCCTGACATTTAAAGTCTGGTAGGAAATAGTAAGTTGGGGGGTTCCAAGTTTTCCTAACTTATGCCGCAGGGTTCTAAAGTTTTGTAACCTTCCGACTTAGTGAATTTGAGGTTCTGAAGTTTAGGTTTTTAGAGACATAACGACTGTGAAGTGAAGGATACCATCTTTTTTTTTAGCATGTTGCAGGTTTTCAGAACTTCATAACCTCCAATAAGAGGTTCTGAAGTTTGGGTTTTCTGCAACATAGCAACTTTGAAGCTGATGGATGTGGGGACCACAGTTATAAGTAAAACATTGTCAGTGTATCGGTTGAAGGCATTTTGATTGATGATAGTGATTAGAATGATCCAATGGTTCCCGCTAACCTCAGAACCGTTGTGGTGGGTCTTGATAGACTACTGTGGGGTTGGCTAAGTGGTGTATGTTTGTTGACTTGATAACTCATGAAAAACGTCTTGGTGGGACCTAATCGGTGTCAAGCTAGAAAGCAGTAATTGGTTGGCCGATTGACATGGCAGGTGTTGCAAAAATCAAAGTGACTTGGTGATTTTGAAGGGAGTGTGAATGAAGTATCTTCTATGGTTTGATATAGCAGATAATTAAACCGTTTACTACAGTTGCTCGTTAGAAGGTGAATCAAACCGGTTGTGTACAGTTGCTTATGAGAACTGAATCGGCTGGTTTCCTAGTTGGCCTAGAATGAGAACGAATGATATAAGTCATTGAATGTTTTGTAATGTGAAAAAGAGGAGGGAAATTGAATAGGGTTATGCTTCTGGATTCTCTCCAAGATGGAACAAGATGTAAATCTCCTGAAAAGGCTTAAAGCCTAAATTGTATTGTAACATGTTTCTGTTGCTGAATAATACAATGAAGATTTGAGATTTTGGAGTGTGGGGTTTTTTACTCGTAAGGGTTTTCCCCATGTAAATCTTATGTGTTCATGTTGTTTGTTTCATCTTACATGTTAGTTGGTTCTATTTGTTGAATCTGTTAATGGTGTTGTTGGAACTGGTTTAATTAGTATTAATTTTTCTCTAAGGTTTAATGTGGGAAATGAACTATGTTTGATTCCACTTTATGACATAATAGTATGTGTCTTTGAGGCAATCTGATGAAATTAAAATTATTGAAGGCACTACTGTTCTTGGATGCTCTTTTTGAGATGAACCTAAATTTTCCCAACAAGTGGTATAAGAGTTTGCTTCTGGAAGTGTGAGTTCCTAGTGTTGCTGGTTCTAGGTATTCCTTCTGTGAAGATTTCTTAGTGTGACAGGCTTGAGGAAATATGAAGGAATTGACTGATTAATATCCTTTGGTGAGCAAAAGTTCTTTCTCTTTTGTTTGAGTTTCAAGAGACAACACACAGTATGAAGGATGGAGAAGATGGAGAAACTTAAGTTGGTAATATTGAAATGATGTGACCTCAAGCTCATAAGTTGGCAGTGGTACAATCTTGATGCAAGGGGTGGAATATTATTTACTCTATGGTTGTCTTGCAGCAAAGCTTTCATATTGGGTGTCTATGTGAGGGGCTCCTTGTTGATATGGAGAAGCTTGGGTTGTTTCATAGCTATGGAGAAATGTGCTTATGTTGGGTGTTTTTTCTTGGTATTGGAAGGCATAGTTTTAATGGTACCTTGATTGCATGAAAGCTATGGAGTTGATCATTGGATGATATGAAAGCTCCCGCAATAGCTACTCTCCCTCGGATGCATGTGCATGTTGATGGTTTTGGACTTAGCTTGACATGGGCCTGGAGTTCCTGAACCATTGTTTCCTTTTAAGGATGTGTTGTAATTGCATCACTCAAATCCATGTTCTTTGGATCTAGGGGTTTTATAGATTTTTGTTTAAAAAATCTATGGTGATGCTCATTCATGTTAATCCATTTTATGGTTTAATCATTATGGTGTTTCTTGATTCATATTTGTAGTCATCCAAATGTGAAGTGGGTGTGGATGCGCATGGGTGTTTTCAAACATAGTGGTTTTGCAAGTTTTTCATGGTCAAAAAAAACTTGTGGCTATGTGGAGCTACTGTTAAGCTATTTTCTAGACCCTGGCTTTTGGGCTGTGACTGGATGAGATACTTGTAGTTCTGCATACATGCTTTGTTCATGGTATGAGGAGGTGATTTTCTTTCTCTACATGGGAGTGTTGGTACGTGGTTAGTCACTCAACATTATTGTAGTGATGTTTGGTGGTTTCCTAGACTATGGTGCTTGTTGTGGACATGATTGGCAAGTCAGGTTTGAGCTTGATTTGGTGTTTGAGTCAAGTTGTCTACGTGGTTATTCTCTTTGAGATATTAGTTTTGCAGTCTCTAGTGCAATGATGGGTTTGAATGTTTCAGTGTTTGGATCTACGAGTTATGTAGTTGTATGGATTGATCATCCATTAAGTTGCAGTGGGATAACTTGGAAGTGGACTATCTATATGATTCAGTGTTGGTGCAAACTTGTTAGCTGGCCTTGTTAGTGGTCACTTTTTCATTGGTGTGGTTGCTTTGAAATGAGAGGATGGATGGTGTTGAGTACCTGGATAGTTGGTTATGGGGACCTGTAGCATGTTGTATCACAATGTCATGGATAGCTTGGATACACTGCTTTGTGTAAGCTTTTCACAGTGATGGTAATCTTTGCTTGGTTTGAAGATCTTGGTGCTACTTGGTATTGTTGTTAGATGAATATGTTGATGTGTGGGCCTAAAGGATTTTTAGATCAGTAGATGTTTGGTCATGATGCTTGGAGAGCTTAGTTTTCACGATTCAGTGGGAGCTTTAGCAATGACTATGGATTCATCACTTAGTGGTGAATGATCTTCTTTAGTGTTGTAGATGTTACTAGGAGGAGCTCTTAGATCTTGTTGCTGCAGAAGGGGTCTTTCACATTTGCATGGACACTTTTGAAGATGTGTAGCATCTCAGAGCCATGGAAGACTCTTGTAGTCTTCGGTTGAGGTGTTGGTGATGCTTGACAAGTGATGTTGGTTTAAAGTTTGTTTACTTAATGTCATGATATACTCTTGATTGTGCATTGGAGTTTTGGCATGATGCATTGCTCTTGAGACCATGGTATGTTCACTTGGAGCATATGATCTCCTAAGGTGGATGTTTATATCATGATGTCATGATAACTTCCTGATTTAGATGATTGGATCTTTGATAGTGGTTTGGTGATTCTCCATGTTTTGGGTGCATTGGTCATATGCTTGAGAACTTCATGATAGTGCAGTGATGCATTTGGAGTTTAGCATGAGATGATCGTTTGTAGATGCTTGTGGATACATGGAGAATAAGGTAAGGCTGTAATTCTCTTGAGATGAGAGAAGTGTTGTTGATGGGTACTCTTGATGAAGGTTTTAGCAGAAAGTCCGAGGAGCCTACACCTTGGTTGGATGTGAGTTCAACAAAGACCAATGAGGAGATCGCTCTTGGAGAAGTCATGAGGGCTTGGTTATCCTAGAGGAGCATTCTCATTCCCCACTCTTGCTCTACTCGACAGCTTATCATTTGAAAGGTATTGCCCATTATTGCTTTCAGATGTGTTATGTTCCTGCTTTGATTCTTATGGAATGAGTTGATTCTTGGTGTTTGGCTTTGGATACTCATTTGAGGATTGGTTTAGCATGTGTGTATATTTTGTATCTTTCATAGATATGGATCTCAAGCTTTGTAGTTAGTTTTGAAGGATTCATTTGAAGGATGTTTAGCATTTAGCATGGTTATCTCCTTGGGCTTTTGTGTGTTTTAAGATATCATTTATTGATGAGGACTGTTACGAGATGGTTTTATGGGTTGATTCCTAACATGGGAAATGGAGTAGTTTGATCTTCTTGGAGAAGCTTACATCCATATAATTACATGATATATATGTTGTGTTTGATCTTGGAGATTGAAAGGTTAGGTGTTGTTATGTTGTTCTCTTTGGGGTGTTGAGAAGGAGATCATACTTGACACATTTGGGATTAAGAGGTGTATGTAGGAGGATTTTCTACATGTATATGATGTGAAAAGTTGCTCTCTTTGGTTTTGGTTATCTTCCTGGATGTTTAATTTCACATTACATTGGTTTGAGATTTGGTTAGAGTTGTAGTGATCACTAGCTTGTGGTCATGTGTTTTCACTCATGGTCTTGGGTGATGACATGGAGGTTCTTAATCTCTTTCTTTTGTTGGGTGTGGAGAACTTGGGAGAGCTATGAAGACTTGTGGTGAGAATTGTTCTTATAGGTAATTTAATTACAAGTTTTGCATATCATTGTGGATGGTTCCTTGAAACTACATGTTTACACTCTCTATGTTATGCTATTGGTAGACTTGGTATGCCTTGATCTTTTCAGATTTATTATCCATGCAGTGGGAGATCCTGAATATGTTTGGTCTTTTTTGACTAGTTTGTACATGGAGCTTGTATCTGCAGTTGATGGGTTGGACGTGTTGTAGGCATGAGTTTACTGATGAGGATACCTTTGAGGTATGTGTGATTTGATGGAGTAGCACATATTGTGTGTGCTATTTTTAGTTGTGGGGGTTGATCAATTGGATGGGAGTAGTCAATTTTCTGGTTGTTGTTCTAGCTGATGTTCTATCTTGTTTTCTGAAGAATGACTTCACGGTTGTGTTCTAGTTTGGGCTTATGAAGTTGATGTTGTGATGCTTTTGTATGTCCTGTGAGCACAATGATTGGTGGCAGTATGTTATAGCCTTTGCTATTAGATGGATATGGTGCTTATGTTCTTTAAATTGGTGCACATTCACCATGGCTCATTCCTTTCCTTTGGAGGATGGCAGGAATTGTTGCTTGAGATGGTGGACATCTTAGATGTTGGTGCAGGTGTCTTAATTGGAGCATGGAAGCATTGGTTGAGGATCTAACTGGTTGCATGGATGACTGATACAATAACTTCTAGCTTTGGAAGGAGCTAGTAAGTCCATCAAGTGGGGAGAATGTTGAGAAATGTGACTCAAATCTCTACCGGGCTTGGTCGACTTCCTAGAGTAGCTGTGATTATCCCTTTATCGACTTGACATTTAAAGCTTCAAGGTGAAATAGTAAGTTGTGGGTTCCAAGTTTTCCTAACTTATGTCATGATTCTAAATTTTGGTAACCTTCCAAATTAGGGACTTTGAGGTTCTAAAGTCGGGTTTTCAGTGACATAGTGGAAGTGAAGCAAAGGATACCATCTTTGTTGTCAGTGTGTCGCTGGTTTTCAAAACTTCATCACCTCCAATAAGAGGGTTTGAAGTTCGGTTTTTAGCTCGACATAAGGACTTTGAAGCCATGTTTATGGGAACCATAGTTATAAGTAAAACATCACTAGTGTATCATTGAATGCATTTTGATCGATGGTTGTGATTAGAATGATCCAATGGTTCCTACTAACCCTTGTGATGCAGAGCTAGGAGGATTCACAACACATCTCACAAACCTTCAATAATAATCCAAAACAATAATTATATGACACATGTTCTTAGTCATTCTATATCACATTGAAAACATAACTATGGCAGCCCACAATTTATTGCCATGAACAGTCATTAATAACTTCTACAAAAAAATAATAATCAATCCCTCTAGTGAGATTGAAGAAAACATAGTTATATACTTCTTCCTCCAATTCTTATGAAGATCCAACAGTTGAAATGAAAGTTATTGTATTTTTCCCAAAACTGCAAACCCTAGGTAGGGTTCAGACCTGCCCTCACAAAAATGTTCATAACTTATTCAATTCTTAATGAATTTTGATGAGAGTTGAAGAAAATGAAAGTAGATTCACATGGAAACAAAATAAAATTGGTTTTAGATCCAAAATATAGATTTATATTTTGTACCATCACACTTTTCAGACTGTAAATTCTGCACAATATTGTTAGAATAGGCAGTCTCACCAAATAGTCATATCTTCCATAAAACTCAATAAAATTCAATGAGATAATTGGAAACTAGAAATAGAGATATTTCCATCCATATATGATACATTATTTGAGCCATAAAAGTCCGTACAAATCACAACTTCAACCTGGTAACAATGTAAAAATCAGAAAATGCATACCAAACTTGAGGTTTCCCATTTAATCTCAAAAATGATGTCTCCAACTCCCAATTCGAGTTTTGGAGGGTTTATTTATACATTTTCAACCCAAACCAACTATTTTCAACCACCTTTTGATTAGTGTGTTGACAAAACACCTTAATGACATTTCATCTACCTAATTTTGCACTTTTGACAATTTTTACAATATATGAGAAATGGACATCCTAGGACCTATAACACCACAAAGGTGGCCTCTTGGGCTTATTACAATATCAAAACATCAAAATGGAAAAAATGACTCAATATGGCCTCATGGAGGCATGTGATCAAATAGGTGCTCACCATCAACTCTTGTGTGGTATCCCAATAGACTCCCTTACGAGGTGCGCGGGATTGGCTAGCATGTACGTTTGTTGACTCAAAATCCCTCGTGAATAACGTCTTGGTGTGACTGATCGGTGTCAAGATAGAAAGAGGTAATTGGTTGGTCAGATTGAAATGGAAGGTTTTGAACATCAAGTGACTTGGTGATTTGAAGGGAGTGTGAATGAAGTCTCTTTGATGGTCTAATATAGCAGATAGTTAGATTGTTTATTGCGGTTTCTCATTAGAAGGTGAATCAAATCGATTGTGTATAGTTGCATATGAGAACTGAATCAGTTGGTTTCCTAGTTGGCCTGGAATGAGAACAAATGGTATAAATCATTGAACATTCTATAATGTGAAAAAGAGGAGGGAAATTGAACAGGGTTATGCTGCTAGATTCTCTCTAGGATGGAACAAGATGTAAATCTCCCGAGAAGGATTATAGCCTGAATTGTATTGTAACATGTTTATGTTGCTGAATAATACAATGGTGATCTGAGATTTTGGAGTGTGGAGTTTTTTACCCGTAAGGGTTTTCCCCACGTAAATCTTGTGTGTTCATGTTGTTTGTTTAATCTTTCATGGTAGTTGGTTCTGTTTGCCGAATCTATTAATGGTGTTGGTGGAATTGGTTTAATTAGTAGTAATTTTTCTCTAAGGTTCAATGTGGGAAATGAACTATGTCTGATTCCACTTTGTGGCATAGTAGTATGCGTCTTTGAGGAAATATGATGAAATTCAAATTAATAAAGGAATTGTTGTTCTTGGTTGCTCTTTATGAGATGAACCCAAAATTTCCCAACAAGCCAGGGCTGCCTCTGTCACAAGGATGGTGCAAGCCAAAGTAGAACTCCCTTCTAAAGAATATGATCCCTTCTTTTGACCTCCACTTGGAGTGAGGTCATCCTTTGAATTATGCTTCAATGGAGGATGCAAGATCCCCATAGAAGAAGAAAAAGGTGAGGAGGAAGAGGACAAAGTCGTAGCAGATACCACTATGGTATTCTACATGTCCATGAGCTGAGAAAATGGAGGGATTTTCAGAAGGGAAATCATAAGAGGGGGATCCACTAAGGGAGTGATGAAAACTTGTACCCTCTTAAGGTGAGGGTCATTAGAATTCACGGGGGGAGCTGGAAGGAAAATTGAGGTGAGGGGAACTGAAGCAAAAGGAGTAGAAGGAGACACAAAAATAGATATTGAAATAGGAGTTGTTGGCTTCCATTCTGCCTTCTACAAGGTAGCTTGCTCAGTAGCTAGAGCCTTTCTCTGGAACTTACGCTCACGCTCAAGCCAGTTTCATCGACTCTAGGAACTAGAAGTCACTACTTGAGAAGGAATGAGAGGATCCTATTCTACCATAGGTGTGTCCTCCATAACCATTGCTGATGTAAGGGAATCCTCCTGGATGGGAGTAGGACCAGGAAGTGCAAGAGAAAAAATGACAATAGGTGGAGAAGTAGACATAGGTTCCTCAATAACATGCCAATTCCCATTCACTGCCTAAGCGGTAAGAGGCTGCGAAGGTTGAGACGTAGGGGAAACTCCATGAGGGCCCTTCCCCTTACCATAAATAATGGGCCTTGGCATTGTGGAGAAGATAGGAAGTTCAAATACTTGACGCTTGGCCTTCCACAAAGTGGACACAATTGGACTCCCCATGTGAGGCATGGGAGTAGGAGTCGAAGGTGCCACAATAGGGCGAGAGGCAGAAGCGGATGGAATAGTAGAAGAAGAGGAAGGCTCTTGGGCGTGATCAAGCTTCTCCTTCCCATTTTGTTGAGAGGAGGTAGATTTTTGCTACATGATCATAGAACCTTTAATTGAAATGGTGTAAGGGGAGATAGGGTAGGTTACCTTCAGTGTTATGCCCCTAATTTTATATTTGACATAGGTGCAGTACAAAAAGTTTGTCCTTGTAGGAAGCAGACTGACTAGGGCAGGCCAAAAGCGATCTAACTAGTAGCCCCCACATGACACTAGTGGTTTATATTCGGTGTCATGCACGATGTGCACAAATCCCTCATGAAAAGACTTCAAACATTTATGAATTACTGAAGTGGCTGCATTCATGGAAAATAGACCATGTTTATGCACTTCGAGAGGACTTCCTCAAAATACTCCAAAGGTTCAAAAATTATATGGTGCCCTATCTGAACTTCACCTCCTAATATATAGGAGCCCTTATAACTATGTTACTAGGGGTCATAGGTTAGGTTGCAAGGCTATGCACCCTACAACACACAAACCTACAACACGCCTAGGATACGAGAGAAGGTTCTTCGATACCTAGATGCGAAATAAAAATAGTTCACATCAGGTTCACCAAAATATAAAGGAGGGGGACTGACTGCTCCAAGACTCTAGGTCACGGGAGAGTCCTAAGCAATAGGCTATCCTGATCTACCTCAAGTTTGCTAAGTGATTTAGAAAGGTTAAGATGCTAAGGTCGAAAAGGAAGATCAATCTAGTAGCTACCACCCTTCTGCTAAACCAAATATTTTAGAAGGTTAGACAAGCTAATTTCTAGAGTTCAATATATTTTCGAAAAAACTTAGTGCCTGAGGATGGAAGCATAGGATACAAACTCCAACGCGGTGCGTTGGTGTCCGTACAGACAAGGAGTTTAAGAAACAAATTAAAATGCTAGAAATCTAACTAACTTGATGAGCAAAGTTTTATGTTATGAAAAAATATGGAAAAAGTACATAAATGAACGATAACAAGAAGAATGATTTAACTAAACTATGCTCAAATTGACAAAGGAAGTGAGAAAGCGATACTGAACTCCTTGAAACTTGATTCTTTGAACAACTACAATTGAGAAGTACCTACACACACAATAACAAGAAAAATGTTGGGCTATTTTTAGAGGACTGCCTTAGTCACTCTCCCACTTTGGTGTTTCCAACTCCATAGAAAGTTAGATAGCAATGCGTGTAGAAAAATGATAAAGAAATGTATGGAAATGGAAGTGCCAAGCAATAACACAAACAATAATATGCTACTATGTAAATACAATAAAGCAAAAACAATGGACAATGGAGGATATCACCTTCACAACTACGTGCTCTCAAGGAAAGTAGAAGAAGGAGTGATCTTGCAAGTTCTCCAACAATGATGCTATCACAAAAAATGGAGTGGAGGATCCAAGAAACTAGGAGTTTGCAGCTACAATGGAGTGATGGTGAAGCTTGAAAGTGTGTAGTTGATCAAGAGAGCATCAAGAAAATCAACCAAGAGTTCAAGAATGGTGAAGAAGTTGGATAGATTGGAGAATTAGACAATTTGAATGGAGAAAGGGAGGCAAAGGATCTATTTTGTGTCGGTCAAGGGAGTAGGAAGCATTATGGTTCACGTCCAATGGAGAAACATAACACCTTTGTAGATTCTAGAGGCAAGAATCCTGTCAGGATGACAATGTGACATGCGGATGTCCATGCGGTGCACGTACGTCCCTAAAAAAATTCCTCTACTGACACAAAAATGAGTCACTGGGTGGATGGGGAAAGGTGATAGATGTGGAAATTGCATCATCGAGTTTCATTTTCTAAGGTAAGGGTGATGTAAATAGGAAATTTTCTTAGAGGTGCAAATTCACGCCATTACACATACTAATAATTTCATTTGATTAAATAACTCCCAATTATTTAATTAAAAATATTAATTCTCCTCATCCTCACACTTAAATAATTTAAAATAATTGTTTAATTAGCTAATTTTCCTCCAACTCTCCAACTTGTACAAAAAAATTCCCTTTTGAAATTCAAATTCTTCCCTCCAATTCAAAATATCTCCAGCATATTTCCATGAAATTAGGGATATTTTAGGCTCTCTTGAATCCTCAACTATTGATCCTTCTTGATCCACACTCACCTCCTTGATTCTCTCTCATCCATTGATCCTTAGATTGAATCTTGACCATTGACAAGAATTCCTAAAATATATAAAAAAAGTCTCTCAAACATGAATTTAATTCATAATATTCATAGAATCCTTACTCTCTCAAATTCTTGAGCCACATTCCTTAAGCAATTTGAGAACCTTTTCGTGAATCATACCTCTTCAACCAAGCTTTTGCAAATGGATTATGCATTCAATTGAGCAACCTACATCACAATTTTGCATCAATCCACAATGGGTTTGGTGGTTTACTTGTCATTTGATTCAATTGTTTAGAATTAGGTTTCATTGATTTAGTTGAATCTTTATAGAAATGTTAAATGAATTTCATTGAGTATGGCTTTTATTTGATCATTATCTTGTAGATTCTTAATGGTTTAGGATCTAATTTCTTTAATTCAATTCTTAATTGACCATTTAAGCTAACCATACGATATTTTGGCACACCCAGTGGGACCCACGTACCTATTTTAATAGTGCCACATCCTTGCAAAATATCAATGCCTTTGTAATCAAAGTTTTGCACCTTTGTCAAAAGCAACACATCTGACTATTCACTATTTTCTTTGTTTGTAGGTTTAATCAATGCTTCTATTCAAAGATCGACACCTTTGCAACAAATTGATGCATCTTCCTATCCACTGGTGCAATGCCTTTGCGTTATATCGACGCATTTTTTTGACTAGTTTTGTCTGTTTGTAGGATTAAATCAACGTTTTTGTCCAAAGAATGAAACTGTTGTAGGAAATTGATGCATCTATCTTTTGGTGCATCTATAATATCTTGACGCCTTTTCATAATATCAACACATTTGATTGTAACATCGAGTGACACATTTGTAAAATCATGTCATATTTGTTATGTATCAACATGTTTGTTTTGAGCAGGTTTATGATTTTTCAACTTGATTTCATTCATTTACCTAACCCTAATCATTCTCTATTTTATGATCTTATATGTCTTAGCTAACATTTTTTAGCATGTGGCATTTGATGAAAAAGGATGCAAAAATATGCTAATATTTGTGATTGTAGATCTTTACTTAATCTAGGATTCACATTTCAAATTGGTGCGAATAAAATTAATCTCACATTTCAATTTGGTGCCATAAAATGAACAATATAAATTTCATTTTCCCTTGGTACATTTAAAAAGAACAACACAACTTTCATATTTGATTCAGTACTTAAAATTGAACCAACAACTTGCACACTTCAATTTGGGATTAAAAATTTACCAACTTTCACATTTGGTTTGGTGTTTTTAAAATTGAATCACATATTTGAATCCTTGGTACACTTAAAAATAATTCTATGATGTGTTTGGTAAGTGGATGTGTGTGTATGCTCTTTCCTTGTGCCTAGTGTGATCTTGGAAATCAAAAACACCATTCATTTGCAATCTGTTTGTACACCTTGAGGTATAGTGTTTCCTACGAACGATCTTGGAGACCAAAATAAACACTTTATATTTATTTCTAAGTAGGATACTTGCTTGAGGGACTCATCACCCCAAGTTATGATCTCAAGAACATTTCTCCATGGGCTATATAAAGGAGGGAGAACAAAATTTGTACCCCCAGGAGTATCTAGCATCCTTCAAGCCAAGCCCCATGACCCTCAAGTCCACTGAGATAGGGAGGTGATAAGTAGAGAGGAGACCCCTCTCGACTCAGGCATATCAGATGAGCTCTCTGTTCATGGTATACCCCTACTATGAAATTGCAAAATCTAGAAGCCTAAGAGACATTTATAAACCATTAGCTTAAAATAGTGCAACATACAAGGATCAATGCGTGAAGTTACTTGCTATATACTAACCTTTGTTGAGGTGACAAATATTCCTTGATTAGGATCTTTTCCTTTCAAGCTGAGAGGTGTTAAGGTGGTATATGACCTTGGCATACTCTAGTCACCCATTCATTGGATGATATTCTATTATGCATGCCTACTCTAAGCAGATAAACCCAATCTATCAATAAATTAGGATATGTATATATGGTGTACTTTTATAGTAAATCTACCCATGATACCAATTAGCATGGTCTTATTGAAGAAGACATGCAAAAAAATTCCAAACATCCAATTGAGTCCATCCTACATGTTTTTTTTTTTTTTCTATCACTTTCCAAAACAATCAAACACAAAAAATAGAATTCAAAAGATTCAAAACCCTAGACATAGTTAGGATCAAATTTTGAAAACCTGTCTCTAAGACAAATCAATACCTTTGATTTCAATAGTGCGATGCTTATATTGTATCTCAATGCTTTTGTAACATTTTGATGGCTTTGTTTTCATATCGACACTTCTATTTTTATCAAAACGGTGTGGTTGTTTGCATCTCGACGCGTTTACACATCTTGGCATGTTTGTCTCAGGTCAAGTTTCTATCAAAATCTTACAGTGTTGCATTTGACTTCCACATTGTACAACCTTTACCTATGAATTGGTGCTATTGAAAAATGTGCTACATTTTTCAAGGTAGTACACCATATTTGATTGGATTTTGACGCATTTGAGTATTAGTAACACATGAAATATCTCAAAAATATAAATTTTCACCAACAGTGTATGTCAAAATAGAGACCTATACAAAACAGACCTGTAGTTATCCCAATAATTTAAAACAACAACAAACTCCACATTTCCATCTCTATTTCATGTCACTACTTCACTTGGAACTAGTCTAAACATATTTTGTAATCATTGAATCAATTCAACCCCATCACGAATAGCAAATCAATCCATTCAAAACAAACAACCTAGAAATTGGCATAGCTCACTTTTTGGTTCAAATCTCTATCATCATCTCCTAGTTTAGCTCTTTACTTGAAACACTATATTAGTTCGAGTTCTTAGTTGAATTAGTGTTTGAAATTGTGAGTTAACATTATTTGGAGTCATTATTCTACTCTCAAAGTTTTCGAATATCATTAGCATCCTCCTTAGCTTGGACTCATTAGTCTAGTACAAGTAAGGATCATCCCTAAAACACATCCTAAACAAGATGTTTGATCAAAATGAACTTTTTCCAAAATTCAAGGTTTCACTCCATCCACTCATTCAAATAACATTCATCATTGGTCCAAAAGAAGCTTAAGGTGTCTTTAGTAACTTGATTTGGGGCAACTCAAATATCCCAACAAAAACATCTTCATACACTTTTAAAATCCATATCTCCTAGGACAACTACAAGTTTATGGTCACAACTAGATCTCAAAATAAAATGGAGAAGAATCCTAGTGGCACAACTCTCCCCAATACCACAAGTGCAATTGAGAAAACTTACAAAAATACACTACAAGTATTAGTGATCAAGTGTGTGGGATTCCTAAAACCAATCCTAAAGGGTATGAAATTCCTTTGCTGATAAAAACACAATCCAACCCCATTGAATTTAAAATAGTATACATAGAGGACATTGCTAAAAAGCCTCATAAATTTACACATTAAGATCTACTAGAGATGTCACAAGATGAATCTCTTGGTAGTGTAGTAGAAGCTATGTTAAATCTTGATCCAAACTTATACATGTAAAACTCACACAAGTTGGTGCTAAACTTCCTATGGATTTTGATGTTAATCAACTTAGTGACACAACCCTTTTAGGTTTTGGAGCAAAAAATAATCCATCATAAAGTCAACCTTGGTACATAATATCATTGAACAAATACCAAATCATCCTTCCAAAAATATACCAAGTCAACCCATGGTCACTTTACAAGGAGTAGATTAAATAAAAATTTCAAATCAATATAACAATCCACTGTATAACACTCAAAGTCTAGAGACTTCAACCAACCTAGGCCTACAAAATACCAACAATCCACCCACATACAACAATCAACCAAATTAGAACATGCCAAATCTGAATGTACCAAATATGAAAATACCAAATTCAAACATGTCAAATCCAAACGTACCAAATAAAAACGTACCAAATCCAAACATACCAAATCTAAATTTGATGAACTATGGGAACAATCCCTTTACTACACTGCCCTCACAAAACATATATGTTCATCAACAATCCCCTCAAAAACCACTTCAACAACCCCCTCAACAACCACTTCAACAACCATCTCAATATCAAACTCAACAACCACCTCAACATCAATACACTTCACAACATCCTCAACATCATCAATACATTTCCTCACAACAAAAAAAAATTCCATCCCCACAACAATAACAAAACATTGCTTGTCAACAACTTCTTGCACAACAATTGCTTGCACAAAAAAACTTCAACAAAATCCTCAACATCCATCATACATCCATGATCAACAACCAAACCCTTTATAACAAAACATTGTCCCTTGATCCAATGGTGGGATAACCGACTCAATTGGTGAACATTTTTTTGTTGGAGGGTGCATGACTTGAGGGTTCCTGCATGTGGCATTATGACCTCAATATGGTTGTAAGCCATCAAGGGAGTAGTTTCTCCCCCTCATAATATCCCTTGTAGCCTTGTTTTATTTTCCATTCTAATTTTTGTTCATTGCATGTGTCCTATACGTATGGTTTTTTTGGCTATCATTATTTTGTGTGATTTGTCTTGTGATTTCTTCAAAACCCTCGATTAGCCTCAACCTGTCAATCTAATTATTATCCATTACCCTCCACTCACTTCCTCTGGATTTGACGTACTTAGAGGCCATTGATGGAAGAGAGTGGGTTGATCCCTGGTAATCCTTTGGACGGTTGAAAAAATTAATTAAATGGTAACCCCAGGAAGACAGCTAACAATGTTGCTAAGTCCTTCAAATATATTGTTGCAAAGAATGAGAAGTGTGCGGTTCCTGCAACGAAAAATTCATTTTGGTTGGTGATGGAATCCCAAAGTTCGACCAACAAGAAGAGGATGGAAGTGGTAAGGTCCCTTCTTGTAACCATAGGAAATGTTGTTTAATTCCTAATGAAGATATGGTGAAAGTCTTGGAAAATGAGGAAAGGCTAAAAAATGTTGCTATCTTTTTTGCAGCCTTAGATTGTAATAAAATTCCCTCACAATTTTTTTAGATGAATGGATTATTAATGTGTGGAATAAAAACATAGGAATTCAACATTAATTTTGTAGAATGATACAAAAATGATTATTTCTGGTTTTTTAGAAGCAACAAAATACAAAAAAACAACCGAAAAATCATTCTGGACGGGTAGTAATCTGGTTTTTAGAGCTATTACCTAGTCTTTGGATATGATTAGTTAGTAAATCCTCTCCCTTTATTACCCTAGATGGATCAATTTAAAGAACATTCCACCATTACTTTTGGTGGTTCTGCCTCAGCTTCTCTCATAGTATGAGAGGGAAATTAGGGTGGAGGAAACCAAAAATAGCCTGCTACATATGGATGCTCATGTCCTTTTATCTATCACCCCAGGGGTTGAAATCTCTGAGGAAATTGAGCTTGAAACTGATAATGCTATACTTAACTATAAAATTGAAATTTGACAAGGCGTTAACACTTTTTTCTGTGTAAAAAAGAAGGGCATAGAAGGAAAAATTGCCCAATTTTTAAAAATAAAGGAAAAACTAACAAAAGCTGTGTTGAGGATCCTAAATTTAATAAGAGGGAAAATCCTAACCCTGGTGAGTCTAGGGTTAATATGGGCTTTAAAAAAGTGGATGAACCCACCTCATGCTTGATAATTTCTGAGCCTAAACCCCCAATCGTAGAGGAACCAATTAGCAATGCTAGGGTTTCTCTGCAGGATACTTTAAATGAATCTAATCTAGAACTTGATTTAACCCCCAATGAATAATAATTTTTCTTTGGGAAAATATCAATGTAGGATAATAATGTGTCTAATAATCAAAATACTAAAGGAGTTGAGAATAATGGATCAAACCCTAAGGAGAGTGCTTCAGGACCATCCTTACTTGAGAAGGAATTCTAAAGTCTAGAAAAAGACCAAAAAAATAAAGGTGGTCATAAATCAGTCGAGGATAAAATGAATGCTCAAGAAATTATCATGAAGCAAATTAGACAACAAATTGCAAAAATTAAAAATATTTTAAAAGATGTAAAATTTTGTTTGAAAAGAAATGATAATTGTTGGTATGAATTTCCTCTTGTAGAGGCTCAAGGCAATAAAGAAATTCAAAGCACAAATGATGGAATAGCCATCCCAGAATTTGTGCGAAAGATAACTGAAAAAGAGAATTTAATTCTTGATAGCCAAAATTTAGAACAAAAAATTATGATTTTGGAAAATACTCAGGGGAATTTAAGAAAAGAAGATGATTCCCTTAAAAAAGATGAATCCCACAAAGCTTTAGAAAAGAAGATTGAGGATCCTCCCCTATCTATGATAGAGCTAGGGGGTCCATAACCCCCCTAGAGAGGCCATGGACATAGAGGACCACTCAAAAAAACGTAACAATGAATCTTGTAATGAATTGGAACCCCCTCTAGATGGTTAAAATCCTCTTGAGAAGATTGGGATTTCTAATAAAAGAAAAGAGATTTGTAGCAAAATCTTTAAGCAACTTGAAGCCCAAGGCTTTAATCCTATAAGCCAGGATGCTTTGGAGTTTTTCCAAAGCTATTTAAATAGTTTGAATCTAATGAGAGATAATGAGAATTTATCCAAAGAAGATGACACAAAGAGGCATGTAGACCAAGAGAGGTTGAAAAGTATACCCCAGTAGGGGTAGAAGGATCAAGAGGTGGAAGAAGGTGGATCCTTCATAAATAAATTGCTCAAACAAAAAAGAAGAGGTAGAAGAAAGAAGCAAAAGGAGGACTTAGTTCCCTATCAAAAAATTAAAGCAGGCAAGGTTAATCTTCCTAAATGCTTTGATGCCTTAGGAACTCTAAAGAAGGTCCTCAAATAATGGATTCTGATGACCTTTGACTACATTTCTTGGAATATTAGGGGACTAGAATCCTTAGATAGAAAGTATAATGTAAGGATATTTCTAAATCAAGTAAAAAAAAAAGATATAATGTTGCTTCAAGAGGTTAAATATGTCAAATTTAACCTTGATACAAATCTAAATTTTATTTGGAGAGACTCAACCCACTTTGTAATAAAACATGAGAAGGGAAAGGGTGGGGCTGTAATCATGGTTTCTAACATATGGGAAAAATGGGTAAAATTTCATGGAGCCTTTCCATGTGATAGAGCTATCTGAATCATGATTGAAAAAGATAATATGAAAGTTGGCATCTATTCTATATATGCCCCAAATGACTATAGAAAAAGATGTGAACTTTGGGACTGGATGAGCAAGCTACAGGACATTCCTTGGATCATAGGAGGAGATTTTAATATGATAAAGAACTTGGAAGATAAATTTGGGGGATGTGATATGGGTTGGAAAGGAAATGAAAAATATTTTTGGTTTAAACTGAAAAATAGACTCAAAATTTTAGATCCTATAGAGGGGATGAGAAAAGAAAAGAAAACATATGGTTCACATGGTGTAATTACCAGAAAGGAGATAAAAGGATCTATTGCAGGCTTGATAGATTTTATGCACACAAAGAGGCTTCCAATTTGACATGGTAGATGAGACCAAAACTAGGGTGAAGGTGAATCCTTGGACACTCTTAGACCACCACCTGATCTCTGTTAAAGTAATATTGGAAAAAGATCAAGTGGTTTCCATAAAGAAAGACAAAAAGTTCTTGTTGAATACAAAGCTACTAAGTAATGAGGATTGTTGTGATGTTGTCTTTACGGTAAGAGAAAGTAACAAATGGACACATAGGAAATATTTTATCCATTGAAAAGTGGAATGCCAATGTAGAAGCATGGAAAAAAATATTCCAAACAATTTGTGAACAAAAAGAAAAAGACTCAAGGAAAAAATAAAACTCACTGCAAGAGAAACTTTTAAAATTTGAAAGTTTAATTCAAGAGGACCCCAAGAATTTACAACTAAGTAAAGATTTAATAAAAATTAAAGGTGAAATGAGAAAATTTCAAAATCTAAAAGACCAGGAGGTAAAAGTAAGAGCAAGATTGAACTGGGCAGCTCACAGTGATAAAGGCTCCAAATTTTTCTTTAAAATCTTAAAGAATGAGGAATCAAAAGAAATAATTAATATGATATGACATAATGATGACCTGGTTAAGGATCCTAAGGTAATTCAAAACTATTTTCTTTAATTCTACAAGGATATGTTTACCTCTAAATGTAACAACACTCATAATTTAAAGGCAAGAGAGGATTGCAAGAAGCTAATCCTTAAGAAAATCTTAGAGCAGGGTGTGGGGTTGTTTATCAAGCAATTATCATGGGATGAAATTAAAAAAGCTATCCTTGCTCTCAATAATGACAAGTACCCAAGGGTGGATGGTATACCAATTGAGTTCTATAAAAGGAATATTGAATGGGTAAGTGAGGACCTCCTTCAAGTGTACTTGGAAGCTACAAACTCTGGCTCTCTAGGTAGAGCTATAAACAAAGGGATAATAAAAATAATCCCCAAAGAAGGTGACAAGACCCTAGTAAAAAACTGGAGACCCATAACACTCCTAAATGTCTCCTATAAAATATTTTCTAAGGATATAGCCTTAAGAATAGTAGGATTACTCCCAAAGATCATCAACAATTCCCAAACAAGGTTTATTAAGGGTAGGTTCATACTAGAGAACCTCTTGACAAGTTGAGAAGCAATAGAGTGGGCCAAATCCTCTAGTCAAAATTTTGGAATGATGTCGGTTGGCTTCAAGAAATGACAAAATTGAATTTCCTTTTATCATGGTGGTCCTAGAGTCTTTTGGATTTTCAGAGAGACTATGCAAAATGATTAAAGCTCTAATGAAGGATGTAAATGCTCAAATTGAGGTAAATGGGCACTTGATAGAGGAGTTTGATCTATAGAGATCTATAAGACAAGGAATCCCCCTAACACCTTCATTGTTTGTAATTGTAGAAAATGCACTACATTATATCCTCAGGGACCCATCCTTAAGCCCTAAAGTCAACCAGGTAATCCTTCCAAATAAGGATGAGTTAATTAACCTAAAATTTGTAGATGATACAACCCTTTCATATGTTTGGAAAAAGATAATGTTGGAAAAATATGAGTAAATTGAACCTCTTTGAAAAAGTGGCAGGAACAAGAATCTCAAAAGCTAAGTCCACCATGCTAAGTTGGGAAGATAATCAATCAAAATGGTTTAAAGAACTTGATCTACAATGGGGGGACCAAATAAAATTGTAAGGTATTTGGGGATTCCATTTGCAGTTAGCCTCAACATGAGAGACATGTGGGATCAGGTGAAGAACAAGATAGAAAAGAAACTAAGTGGGTGGAATAAACAACACCTCTCACATGTTGGTAGAGTCCAAGTCTGCCAAAAGATCCCAACCTCCTACAACATCTACTATGCTTCTATTTGGCTCTTAAACAACTATCAAGTGGAAGAAATCCAAAAAAATATTTTACAATTCTTCTGGTTAGATGGTAAAGGTAACAAGAAAAAACATGCAATCAGGTGAGAAATATACTGTATGGACAAGCACATGTGAAGTCTAGGGTTAAAAATTGAAGCAGAAAGGTACAACTCTAGCAACAAAATGGATTTGCAAGGCCTTAACAGGTAATGAGCATTGGAAAGTATTAGTAAAAAATAATATAAAGAAGGCTACGCCAAAAAATTCAAAACTTGGAAACACATGCTCCTTTATGAATTAATCTTTGGTAGATTCGCAATATCCTCCACTGGATCCAATATATTTAAAATCATTTGGAAAGCTTGGGAGATTTGTAAAAATAATATAATTAAGAAATTCTAAATTGAGATTGATTTAAACAAGTTTTTTCTTTCAAGATCTATTTGGTGGAATGTTTTTCATAATAATAATCCTTTAGCGTTGCTACAGGGTTGCTCTGCTAAAGCTTGGAATAAAAAAGATTTATCTTATTTTCATAATATCTTAAAAGATGGACAACTAAAAGGATAGGAATCTCTTAAGAGCAAGTTTGACATTCCTCAAACTCAAAAAAGATGATTTAATAAAAAAACATATTGTGATTCCTGTATCTAGCATTAATGATGATACAAATAATGCACAAGATTGTGACTAGTTGGGAAATAATAGCTTTGTAGGAATAAAGGCTAAAGATATCTGCAGGCTTCTTGACAACTCTCTATATCTTGTTGATACATTGAAAAAAGGAAGTAAGTTGAACCTAAGCACCAAATAGTGGAATCAAATATTATGTCATAATTGGAATAATATTATGGAACCCAAAAAAGCAACATTCAGGTGGATGTTGATTATGCAAAGGTTGCCAAATGTGGCCTCCAAAAAGAACCCACTTATTTGCAAAATTTGTAAAAAATTTGAAACCATAATGCATATATTTTTTGAATGTTTTTTTGTAGAAGAGATTTGGAATATGTTTAAAATAGACTCTGTTGATGGGGGCACCTAAATGATAAGAAAAAAATGGAAATTATTATGGGGAAGATTCAAGGTTTTGGGAAAACTAACAATATTTTATGGCTTGTTCTCTCCACATAAATTTTATGGTACATTTGGAAATCTATAAATAAAGAAATTTACCAAGGTTGTAGAAGAGATCTTACTGAGTCTTATAGAAGACTCCCAATTCATTATGTTTATATGCAAGTATTCATTACCGTGCATGTATCTAAGGAGGAATTTTAAAAATTGATGGAAGAAGGGAAGGTAGAGATCAACAAGCAAGAGGTGGCTTTTGTGAACTAGTGGCTATATCATAGGGTCACCAATAATCCAAAGATGAGTGGCTACATGAACAACAAGGTAGAAATTCACAAAAGGAATGAAAGCAAAGAAAAAGAAAAAAGAGAGGATTAAACGAAGATGTTATAACACTCTTTTTGTATAAAGGCATATACTTGTAAACATAACCATTTTTTTTGTAAAAGGATGATTACATATATATAATACCCTAATATAAAAAGAAATAGATAAAAGACAAAAATACCCTATGGGGCCATATAAAATGCTCAGGATAGCAACAATGTAGCTACTGATCATTCAGATCTACTTTCTATATAAACTATTATGAATATAGAAAAAATATTGTCCCCCAAAGTCAATATGGATCTCACAACGTACCTCCCCAACATCAAGGAAATTATCAAATAGGTCCCCTATCTCAAAGAAATCTTCAATATCAAATAGGTCTTGTACCTCAAAGCAATCTCCAATATCAAATAGGTCCATACAACATGAATGCTCCTCCATACCAAGATCCAAATCTATACAACATATAAAATTCACTACCAAATGTTTCACCTATAGATATGTCCTCTCAAATTCAAACGTTGACACAAAAGATTCAGGATATACAAATGGGAAAGATAAAAAAATCATACACTGTTCAAGACTTATGTCTATACCCATCCGACAAAAACATACCAATGTTACCCTTTCTCCAGACTTTGAAATGCCAAAGTTTGATAAATAAAAAGGACGTGGTAACCTTGAAGAGCACATAAAGGAATTATACATAGCTTGCATGGAGGTTTCCTATAAAAATTCATATCTTATGTGTCTTTTTCCATGCAGATTGGGTGGGCAAGCTATTGAATGGTTCTCACATTTACCACCCAATATTAAAACATTCCAAGAGATCATAGATCAATCTGTAGCTGATTTCTCTTATAATATTAATGCTAAAATCACCTTAGAGGAATTATACACTCTCAAACAAAACAAAGAAGAAGCCTTTGCCTCTTTCCTACAAAGATGGAGACATAAGACAAGAAAGTGCAAATGGTTGATACCCAAAAAAAAATTAGAGATTATGGCAGGTAATCTAAACACAGATCTTGCCTTCCAATTATGAATGCAATGTGTATTAACTTTCAAAGAACTTATATAATAAGGTCTAAACATTGAAAGAGAACTCATTGCCAAAGGATCATTACAAATTTATAACCAACCGTCTAGTTCTAGTGACAAACCCCGTATATCATCCAAAAATAAGAATGTGACTAATGATAGTGTGGTGGATGCAAAAGTTGTTATAAAAGCACCATCTAAATCAAACAAACAACATAATAACCAATAGAATGTCCAAAATGCTAACCCTTCATGAGTACCACCACTAAGACCTAATAATGTTCCTTTGTGACAATTCACTCTGTTGGGGGAGCCCATTGAGACGATCCTAAACAAATTGGTCTAGTCAAAGCACATTGAAATTCTTGAGTTTTGAAATTATCCTGAACCCAAAATAAAATCCTCATGGTATAATGCCAAGGAATTTTTCTAATAGCATAAAACAAAGGGTCATAAGACACAATTTTTTTATGCTAAAACATCTCATCCAAGACCTTATTGATCAAGGAGAAGTAAATATTGATAAAAAATATGAGAATTCTAGAAACAATGACTTGGGAATCTATAAAAATCCAATGCCTGATCATGGAAAAGCTAAAGATTCTAGAAAGATGAAAAGTTATAACAATGTGAACCATACCTATGATAATGTAGTAGGACATTTCAATACTACCCATTCTTCACAAGAGGAGAAATGGGATTTGTATCAAGATACTTTCCTAACACATGATTAAGATCAATCAATAGTGTCTAGCAATGTTCTATATCAAATGATAGCATTAAATATGTCGTAGATTGCAACATAACTCACTCATTTGAATTCATGATAGGACATGTTGAAGAAGATCCATTGTAAAAAGAAGCCTCTATCACATCATTTGAATCCATTATGAACATCCAAGAGTCTTCCATCTATACTCCACCATCAATCCAAGGTCTATTTCAAGAAAATAATCTTGAGTAGAATGAAATTTTCTTTGAACTAACTCAAGATCAAGAATCCATATCTCCAAAGTACTATAATGAGCTAAATAGTATTTTCCAATCTATTAATGATAGTTGTTCTGATATAAGTCAAGATCAAGAGACAACTTCCCAAAAATACTATCATGATCTAATGCATATTTTCCAATCCATATAGGATTTCACAAAAGATGGTCATGTTCATATTCCAACCATTCCTACATTTATCCATGAGATTCTTACTTTTGATGGACACAGAGATGATATTCCTTAAAAACAAGATTCTCCTACTCTTGACATATTTACAAATGATCAAGCTACAACAAAAACTAGAGACCTTCATAATGAAATTTCAAAAACTAAGCATCACGAAGATTCGTACATGACTATGAATCACAAACATCTTTTGAAGAACAATCAGAATCCAATGTTCCTACTACTATATTTGAAGATTCCCAATAGAGCATAGAAGAAGTAACATCATCATATTTCCAAGAAAAATCATATTCCGTGGCATTTTTTCAGTGGATGTATTATCAAAGAGAAGGATAAACCTACATGAATAGTGTATCCTAGAACCAGTGTAGGTAGTCAACAATCCTTAGCAGCAGGGTATTGGTTATTCAACAATCAAAGAATTTAAACATTTCAACAATACCTCCATAATACTAGGGGAAAATTTATCTAATGCAAACATCAACATGGGAATCATGAAGAGTCCTTATGATGAAACTGCTACTAGCACTTCAACCATCCATTTCATGAATCGTCATCCTCACATCTTTTCATCCACTAATTGGGGCCAACAAGAAGAAAATACTTATAAAGGAATAGAGCATGTCATCAAAACTAAAGAATCAACAAATCAAAATGGGCACATAAAATTTAAATGAATTCCAAAGCAAAATAAATCATATAATCCCTATCAAACTCCATTAGTCAAAGAAACTATGGGGAAAAATAAAAAAGGGACTTCCATCCATCAAAGATGTCCATCAAATCAAAAGAAGGATTCAAGAGTGACATACAAAGTATATGAAGAAGTTGGTCCTAAATCCAATCAAAATTCCACATCCACCTTTCATTTCTCACCTTCCCAAGTTTTGTGAATTAAAGTTTTGTTATCCAGACTATCAACCAAACCATCTACATCTCATATCTCTCATTGCATTCTTCCATCCATCTCAAAATCAAGAATATCTACACCTCGCATTGATCATGTCTTGGTAGCAAATATTTATCATAAGGACTCTAAGGGAACTCTAACATGATGTCACATCTAGGTGAGGTTAACTCTTGTATTGATGAAGACAAGAACATTCAGGGGTTATATTCAAGTTCCCGCATCTTGGCAAAGAAACTTCTTTAGGTAGGGTATCGTTGGCATATCTTGACAATAATACCATTTAAATCAGCACTACCAAGTGGTTCAATATAAACCTTTAAAAAAAATAGTAAAGAGAAAAATCATCCTCCAGTGAAAACCACTTTAGTGGCGCTTTGGGCAAGTACCATGATGAAAACCTGGTAAACAGGTATCATGTGTAAAATTGAGCATCTACATGTGCCATTTCAGGTGGAAGCATCTCATCCCCTCCATAATAAATCTTATCCATCTTATCCATAATAAATCCATGATCCCATCCAATCCATCCTTATCTAAATCTAAACATTATCTTGATCTTGACAAAGGTTTGGGGTACACTTCAAACTTTCTTGTGGAAAAATCTTGACATAATCATTGTCATTGACCCTTTCCTACCCTATGCACTACCATATCCTACATCATGTCACTATCCAAAAAACCATGCTCTATCCAAACATGTTATCCTATCACAAGGTAATCCTTAGCATCCTTCACATATCGATCCATCCATCATCCTAATCTATGCATCCATTCATGAGTTCCAAACATTGCTAGACACTGGGGAAGGTACTTACATCTTGCTTCCAAATAAATATTGATCCATGTAATATATCTCATAATGTGATCTCGAAATCATGATCTAGGTACCATCCATAAAATCCAAAAACATCGAAATAAACATCAAAATCCAAAAAAATTTATAAATATCGAAATCTCAAAATTATCCAAATCCAAATAATCAAACTATGAAGCCTTTGCATATTCATGTACGAAAGGCCATCTCCAGTGAGCCCTCAAGGCATAGATATGTCCCTTTGGTCTTGTTTTCTCAATCCAAATATTTGAAAACTCAAAAACATTCAAATATTCAAAATATCAAAAACAAACTTGGAAAACATAAAAAATTCCAAAAATAGCCTCAAAACCTTTCAAAAGTTAAAAACATTAAAAAAAATTTGGAAAAAAAAATCATCCATCCCATCTCAATCTCATCCATAATAAATTTATCATCACCTTCAACTTTGGTGAAACAAACAAAAACAAGTACAACTTGATCATCAAAACACAAATTTTCATGCAAAATCGTGAGTCTTGATCATTGTCAAACATGTCAGTTAATCCTCATATCAACAACCTATCAAAAATTTACAACCAATCAACATCCACTGCATGTCTTACAGATAGATATTTTAGACAATAGACATCATTTTAAATCTCAACTAAAATAATTCTCTCTAGAAAGAGATATGATGACATTGACATTTTTATCATTTTGATCTTTTCTTTGATTTATCTTATTATCTTATTCCAATGATCTCTCAAGGATATATAAAATTATTTAGAGAGAAAGGAATGGGGGATTTTGCATTGCTTTCATTTGTTGTGCTTGTTGGATGTTCTTGTGATATGACCTTGGTGAATACTTGCCTTGTGTGTGTAGGGATAGTCTCAAGTAACACAATGGCTAGTGCATATCAGGTCTTTCATACCTTTTGCGTATTTCTCTCCTTACTTCGATGGCTTGATTCTCTCACATGATCAAATAAGGTGTCTGAATGTTAGGAATGAATAAGGATACTCCTATTTATTTGCAGAGTCAAAGTCCATGCAATAGATACAAATTCACCCTGGTTTCTCATACCGTGGTGCATCGTGTCTACTTGCTACACCAAATAAGGATTGCTCTATATTCTATGGCATAATCTTAAAAGAAAAATAAAATTCACCTATATTATCTCATCCCATATCTAATAAAATCTTGAAATAATCATAGGTTTATTGGTATCTTGATCAACATCATCATCATTCTATTCTCATCATCATCCTATTCTAAACATTTCATTCAATCTCATTCTTCTATCCATACTAAATTTTCTATCCATGTATCTTGACAACAAAAATAAATGCATCAATCCTGCATCCATAAATCGTCAGTACCATCTCATATCATACATCTTGTATAATCATAATAAATCATATAAAAATACAAAAAGGAGTCATGTCATAACATCTCATCCTAAATTCATAGATCATTAGAAACATACATGTCAAATCATAAGCATAATGAATAGATGTCCATCATCACATCATGCAAACATAACATAATGCATCCATACATGCATACATCTACATAGCATAATCCATACATCATACATCATAAAAAGATCAAAGCATACGTAACACCATAGCATGACCACATCAAAGTCATCACTCATCTCATATATCATCAAAAATGAAAATTTCATGATATAAAATATCTGATAAATATACTGAGTGTGTGACACAATAAATATATATAAAAAATGTACATATGTACATCAGGCTCAAAAGCTGATGAATGTATACAAATATATCTACATCAACAATCTCTATACAAAATTGAGCTACCCTACTCGCTCTCCCTATTAGGAGGAGGCCGAGGTGATGGGCCCATGATATGTTGTTATTGATCCCCATGTCCTTGAGGTCCATGTGCCTGCTTACCCTACCTTGGTGGCAACTGCTAAGAAGGAGGTCCTACTGATTCACCCTTTGATATGCTAGATCTAGTTGTTGCATTGCTCTGAGCAAAAAACTTAGGATATCTGTGCTCTCTGGGCACTGCAGCCTGATAAATGGCCCTATAATATGTAGCCTCCTTTATAAGAGATTGTGTATCTCGCATATGATGATCCATAGTAATCAAACTTCCCTATGCAATCTCAAGATATATCCTCTAAGTGTGCTCTATATCTCTTTGTGTGATCCTCATCTCTCTCAGCTGTGAGATGAGCCACTTGTGTCTCTACCTGCTGGCGATGGGTGACCTCAACATATCACTTTGATGTCCATGAATCTCTCTCTACTCTGACACAATCCCTCTCAGCAAGGGCCTAGTCTCTCTTCATAGTCATTTGAATCAGTCGAGTGGTCACTTGATCCTGCTCTGACTCATATCCATCCCACTCTCTACGGGTTTGATCCCTCTCTGATAATACAAGTGTTGATCTGACATTGAGATCCCCATCATCCCATTGGGTTCATGCTGTTGTTGTCGATCTAGTTGAGGGGGTACTTGTTGTTGATCCTACTGAGGTGCATCACATTGAGCAACTTGTGCTATATGTTGATGCTCTATAGTAGCTATCTCTCTATCTCTCTGATACCTCTCTTTACTAGGCCTTGCATCTCCTCTCCTCCAACGATCTCCAAATTCTCTAGGCCCGCCAACACCAATAGGATGTGTAAACCTAAGCAGTATTCTCAAGGCCCGCCAAGAATCATAGTCCTAAGTTATCTTTGGATCCTCAGGACTAGCACCACTGTCCCATCCCCATGTTAGGGGAGCTATCTATCCAAACTCAATGAATTATGTCTATGGTACTACAATACCACCCCATGTAGGATCTCCCTCACCATGTGAGCATATATATCTTGATAGTCATTAGGGGGTACTCCCTGTATCTCCCCAAAATGTCTACAAAACTTGTTTGATAGATATCTCTCAAGAATGTAAGAGATGTGCCCAATCAACCAATGAGTCTGTCGACAGAAGGTCATCTGAAGGTGGTCATCTCTCCATACCTCAGATTGAATCCATGGTCACCAAACAAACTCAATCATGTCATCAAATACCCCTCTCCAGTAATGAAGCTCTATTTTCCTCCTATATGTTAGCATAGAAGTGTATCAGTACGCAAAAGGATCTCTAATATATCTATTTGACTCTACTGCTGGCCGAGTCACTACTATCCTCTTCCATGCCCAAATGTGTAGTAATGTCACTCTTGCGGATAAATCAGTCACTCCCCTGTAGCAGATGTGGTGCATATCATGATATAAATGAGCAAGTATATAGGGTCCCCATGCATAAGTAATACCATCTGTAACCATACCATTGATCACAAATCCCCATCCAATGGGAAATTGTTGTGATCATCTATTAGGTATCAAAGGCTCCATAATCAGTCCAACAAGGATCAAGACACTGTTGTCTACCTCTTCGACATAAGGATGTAAGTCAATATTCATGTCCACCACCTCTAGCTCATCCTCACCTAGGAGTCTCGCCATGGACGTTGCTCCCCCATCCACATCATTAATAACTTGAACACCCTAAATAGAAACTCTAAGGATGTGCTAGACATCATCCAAAGTGATATCATACTCTCCTTTCGATAAGTGAAATGTCACTATATTAGATCTCCACCACTCAACGAGCGTAGTCATCATCAATCTATGTGCTCGGATGTCAAGCATGTGTGTTGGGTGAAAATTATGTAATCCCTTTTCAGTAGATTACACAACCTGATTTCAACCACAACTGTGTGAGATATAATCTCACCTCTCAGAAAGGGGGGCAACCTTCTTACTGCTAACAAAAGCTAAGTAAAACTAATTAAATATTCACAAAATGTACACTACAATTACGAGATGGGGAGTGTGTCACATTCATACTTCTCTTTTTTCAAAGAAGATGTTTTACAATGCTTCACAGTTGATAGTTCTGATTCAATACAACTTAAAACTAAAAACAAAGCAATAATTCCAATATCTCTATCTTGTCAAAGCAAAGCTTAGAGATACCAAGTATGATAATAATAAACAATAAAATGAGAAAGAAAATCTCATGAAGGCACAAAGTCATTCCGTAGATTTTCAGCGATGGATCTGTGAGAGATGTAATGTTTGTCGTATTAGAAGCATAAACTCTTCTTAGATACAACAATTCCATGAACAACATGAACAATTAAAAGCACAAAGTCTTGTAGATCATCCACCAATAGTAATCCAAACATAAACACAACCAATAAAGAGTGTGTAAATATAAAAGTCTAGGGTGTAAGTGCACTAAGATGGTTCCCAAAAAGGGGGCTTAAGTGGCCACTTTTTTTTTTTGAAATCAGGAAATGTTGACCTTGGATGTGAAATTGAGGATAGTTACACTCAAAATTTTGAGATGGAACAAAAACAAGGATCGAAGTGCTCTGAGACTACTTTCTAAACTACTAAATTATTTTGAAAATGGCTGAGATTAAGGGGTTCAAAAGAGGGATGTACACAAATTGGTGTTTTTTTTGTTAGAAAAACATAACATAGCAACTCTTGTACGACCTCGAGTACCTGAACTTTTGTATTTTAAAATCACTATGGTCTATTAGCTAATAGCATCTAGTTGGTGCAAAAAATTTTGATAATTTTTAATGAATATTTGATTTTTTACCACTTCCCCTTCTAAGGAGTACTTCCCCAGCGCCAGCAATTTGGTCGTAATTCACTACAAATTTTGAAAATAATTGGATTTTTTATTTTTTATTTCAAACGGTAGAATGGAGTCTAGTTTCTTAAAAATGTAACTTTATTTTAAAATTTGATGAACGGTTGCATTCTATAAATAAAAAAACACTTGTCACCACTTTTAAAACAAATGTATTGCATGTTCTGTCAAAATTATGGATGAAAGGCTTAACATTGTTGAAAAGTGAAAAAAATTACATCGTTGGATATCTAAGAGAGAACCTAACATTACCTATGTTTTCAATTTTGTCAATATTGAACTAGATGCAGTCTTGATGGTGAGCACGGACCTGATTATGTGAAAAATTGTAGAATTTGCAAAAAAATGTCTTTGGCCTTGTTGGGAATACCCTCCAAGCCTTTGGGTTGGTATTCCAAGGAAAATAATTTCACCTTTTTCTTTGTTTTTAATGCGAAATAATGCGTGCGAGTTATAACGCGCCCGCGTTATAACGTGAGAGCGTTTTAAAAAAAAATCATAAGTGGCCAGAAAATTGGTACCCAATTTCATGCACCCGCCCTCTACACAAATTTATCTAAAGCCCTTAGATCTCACACACTTATCACCACCAATTTTATCAAACCATAAGAGAATTGATTCCAACACAAAGTTTGGTATGCAAACTTCTTTATTGACAAATTTAGATTCACAAATTTGAACACAAAGTTTCATACATTTGTTTCAAAATGAGTAGCACTTCGTTGCAAGAAATAAAAGATAAAGATTACAATAGATTTCTCTCTTATTTATAAAAGAGAGGGAAGAGTAAATCTAGGAAATTAGATGAGCAAAATTAGGAAAGTAGGTGAGCTAATTTAGGAAAATCTCACCTAACTTTGAATTAGTTAAAAATGTTGTCCATCTTTTTGGGAAAACATCTCAGATTTTACATGTAATTACATTTACTCAAAAGACATTTAAGATGTCAAAAAATATTTACAAAATGCATAAAGGAAAGCATAAAAATATTCAACATTGGAAGAAAAGAAGCCTTCATGGTTCCTTGCTTTGGGCGCGAAAGTCTTCATATCTCTACTTTGTTTCTAGTACGAATGCATCATCTGGACCAACAGTGTAATCCACAATGGTGTGAATTTTGGTGATTGATCTCCTAGCAGATGAGAGAATCTTTT
>VDFB02046151.1:0-27203 GCA_007258455.2 Sequoia sempervirens | reverse complement strand
ATAATGTATATTTCTCTGAGACGGAGAAATATGAGGTGAAAGCCCTTGTAATGTATATTTCTCTAAGATGGAGAAATATGAGGTGAAAGTCCTTGTAATGTATATTTCTCCGATACAAAGAAATATGAGGTGAAAGCCCTTGTAGCGTATATTTCTCTGAGATGGAGAAATATGAGGTGAAAGCCCTTGTAGCGTATATTTCTCCGAGACGGAGAAATATGAGGTGAAAGTCCTTGTAGTGTATATTTCTCTGAGACAGAGAAATATGAGGTGAAAGCTTTGTAGCGTATATTTCTCTGAGACGGAGAAATATGAGGTGAAAGCCCTTTTAGTGTATATTTCTCTGAGACAGAGAAATATGAGGTGAAAGCCCTTGTACAAAACACATCTTTGAGACTGAGTTGTGTTTCCCACAAATTGGGTGTAGCCATTATGGACGTCATGTTGAGAGAGTCCATGACAAGACATGACACCCTTGAGTAGGACTCAAGGAAGACTTTGTTAATACCTCCCTAGCTAAGAGGGAGTGTTGATGTTTAGCTTCAGGAGGTATTATTCCAGTCAGCCAAAAGTCAAGTCAAATCAATTATAACCATTTATTCATTGTGCTAGGTCGACTCAAGAGGAGTATGATGCCTAGACTTGTATATATAGGAGAGAGACTCTCCTTATTCCATCATCAATTCAGTTATTCATTCTTTTGTGACTAGAAGAAAGTTTGCCACTCAGGAGGAGGTTCACCATTTCATTCTTGATCAGAAATTCACACTAGTTAAAGTGTTGGGCTATTTCATTGTGTTTTTCCTATCTAGGCGTGACTCTCAAAGTGCTAATTTCTTGCACTGTTGTACCTGTTCTTTTATTAAGTAAAGTGTTGTTGGGTTTTTCTCCTTTGAGTAGGAGGGTTTTCCTAGGATAAATTTTTTGTGTTCATTGTTTTGTGTTTACTTTTTTGTTTTTTGTTAAATTTGATCTAAAACTAACAGATTTGTCCTTTGAATAATTTGACTCAAAATGACTATATTTCCCAAAGAAGGACTAATCAATCAACATCATTTGGACAGATCACCATTGCATTGGTGATCCTTCCTCTGAATTTTAATTGTGGTATAGCTCCTTCTTCTGATACAAGTTTTGGATTTTTGAATATAATGAAAGCGGGGGTATGCTTTTAACTAGAAAGTAGGAAAGACAAACTAACATCTATCCATAGCCATGAAAATAGATGTGATAGAAATTGCTTTAAAACTAAAGAAAACTTTAATGCTTGAAATTGGACTGGAAGACAATCAATATCGTAGCTCACAAACTAGACTATTAAGAGCTTGCTGACTCAACTCACTTGCAACTTAACATTCACTATAAATAAATGAATAAAACGCCACGGAATGGCACATCCTCACAATGAAGGAATATTCAAATGCTCATCTAAGTTCATAGACTTATTCATAAACATTAGCATTCTATTCATGAATCCATTACACACAGACAATAAACATTCACAACAAAATATCAAACTGCAAATTTGATCCTTTGACTATGATCGATTCTCACTCATGCATCACAGTGCAAGGGGGATCAAAATTTTAGACCCTTGCAATCTCAAAATGAGGGATATTTAAAAATTTACATCATAACGGTTGGGATTTCTTGAAAACTAATTCTTGAATTTTAACTGCCATCTGACCGAATAAAAAGTTGACTGGAAACCAACTAATTCTTGTCAGATTATGACAATGTAGTTATTAATAGCTATTTTTAAGGGTGGTTATGGTTACATCACCATTTCTGATTGATATGATGGAGGAATGAATTGACGCTTACTGTAAGCAGGCCTTGTGGCACACACTCATGTGAAATGTTTGCCACCTTCCATTTTTGGTGGTTGTTGGCATGCCACCTAAGATTGTTTTCATTCAACTTATTTAAATGCAGAGGATTTCGTTCATGTCGAAATCCATTTTACTAAATTCCCATCACATCATCTTGCCAAATTCATTGAGTTTGAGTCAATTTGGATGTACTTTCATCCTTTATTTCCTTCAAGCGAACTCCACTAATTTACTATGACCATTCTATAAATTAGCTTCATCACTGCTCATTTGCACAATGTTAATTTCAACTTCAAGAATGTCGAGCACTTCAAGCAATGGAGCTTTGGAGGTTAGGAGTGTTTTTTTGGTCAATGAGGGTGTTGAGTGTAGCGCCATGCGTAGGCTAGTTGCAGACCAACTTAGAGAGATCTTCCTCATTTGTAGTGACGTGGAGGAGGAGGTGATCCGGAAGCTTATTGGTGAGCACTACATGTCTCAGGTGCACATTCATAACTTTGGTCTCCTTGAGCGTTTCCTTTACAATATTGTGCGTACCTCCTAGATCTTCGAATGGGGAATGCATGTTGCTGAGTGTCTAGTGAGGCCAAGGTATGTTTTGTGTGTCGAAGATTCCCTAAGAGGTTTATTTGCGCATCCACATGTGGGTTTAGTTAGCAACGTAATCTTCATAGCTTTTGCACTATGAAATGAGCAAGATGGACAAGTCGTCGCCCTGCTACATTTTGGACTCGAGCGCAACAATATGGAGACCTTCGCCCACTTTTTTGAGTTTAATGAAAACCTCTTTTTCCTTGCACAGATTGAGCATATGCAAGAAGTCATTGAAGCCATTAGGGTCCTCATTTTCACTCTCTACGTTTAAGATCCCCTATGATGAAAACTATCTCCTTTTTTGTGATGTAGCATAAAACATTTATGATATATATATATATATCTTTTTGGCTTTCAAAATGCTCTGTGTAATGTGAATGTTCTTGCATTCTTCTGCTTTATTTCATGTTCATATTCTTTTGTAAAAAGCTCTCTTTCTTTTTTATGCTCATGGTGAATGAATCTAGCATTTATGGATGTATCTCTTGGTGTAACTTTTATTTTTGCAAGTATATTTTCTCCCTGCAAATACATCTCTGTCAATGAAGCATTATTTGTCTTTTGAATGCACTGGTTATCAGTTTTTGGTTAGGGTTTTTGAAATAGCTTTGGAGTCCGCCTTAGTTATGGAAACCTATTTATACTCTGCCACACTGTAATAACCCTTGAAGTGCTTAAATCTACTTATCACCCCTTTTCACCTTTATAAATAACACTTAGAACAAGTGACCATCATTCATCTTAAAAGCAACGGTGGGAATAATGAAGTTTTGGGAACCCTGTCGGGAACCGACAAAGGCTTCCAAACTTTGTAATAATCCGCCAAGTCCCTTTATTATTCATATCTGCCTGCCTTGATTCACTTTATCAACTGACTAACAACTGCTGAAAAAGACCAACACAAAAAGATCTTAAGGCCCTAGAAATTTCGAGTGAGGGAGAAGTTATAAAACTTTGTCATCTACCAACATTGGTTTGCAAATTGAACAAAAAGGCCGACAAGATAAAACTTTTGATTTTTAAACTAAGTAGAGGGTATAATTTATTTATTTGAAGGGGTGACTAAGTGATGGCAATAATTCATAATGTTGACTTACAAAATTGGGGACATTATAGAGTTCCCCTTTGAATCCTTTCTACACACACTATGACCTTGAATGGATCACACAATATTGGCTAGGGAAAATCTTTCACTCTTGAAACCAATTTTACCTTACTGTTTCGTCTAAGGAAAAAGAGATGAACAATGTTTAACCTCACATAGAAAATAGAGTTTCATAAAATATGAGAATGAGTTTCTTCTCCTCCAATTTCCCTTTTATAAGCACAACAACAATCCCTATGTGGAAGATCATTAAAAATTGGGCAGGTTTTTGTCCTCAAAGCTTTAAAATTCCAAAAGATTTTTGTCCTCAAGAAAAGAACACACATTCATCTTTGAAAAATATGATTGGATCAAAAAGTATGTAGCCTTTTTAAAAATACTCCTCATATTTATAACTTTATTTTGAGGAAATGAAATAATTTTAATTTCTTTTTGGGATAATTTTTCTCAAAGTTATAAAATTATAATTTAAATGTATTTTTCATCACCCTTTTGTACTATGAGCCTAACAACACTTAAATTAATCACTTATAACACTTTTTAAAAATAATTAAATATAAGTTATCTTTTATTTTACTTTTTCAACAACTTAAATATTTTATTATTTAATTAAATTTTCTTTTTAACCATCCCATTAGCCTATGCAAAAAATATGAAAAAATTAGGCTAAGGGTCAACTACAAACTTACACTCAAGAAGGGGACATGGTAATCAATAGGTAATTCATGGGATAGCGCATCTTCTTTTATATTGACCTCTTCACATTTGAAAAGTAATGCTTTTTCCTCCTTGACTTCATCAATATTTTGTTGGCATGCAATTGTAAGGATTCAGTAACACATCATCTGACAAAGGATCTTTACCTTCAACTTGTATGGTAGAAATTTTTTGTCCCTACTCAGTGGCTTGTTCTATAACAATGTCTTGTGGCTCTAATTTCAATTGTTCTTCTTGCTTCTTGATTTCTTCCTTAGCAACTTCCTACTTTTCCTCCTCCTTTCTCAACCTCCTTATGTAGTTGTGTAGGATTCTTTTATTTAGATATTTCACTCTAAGCAACTCCAACTAATCATCAAAGGAAATTTTAAATTTGATTTTAATATACATCCCTTGATATTCTTCAAGGATTCTAGAGGCCTCAAATTTGTACCTTCCCTGGTCCTTTTGTACTTTCATCAACACCTCTTGAATTGGATCTATATCTTTTTCCATTTACAAAAATTCACTTGAAGAAATATAGGTCACTTGTTTTGATATATATTCTTTATCCAAGATTCCCTTCACTCATGTGTCTAATATAGATTTGGACTCAAATTTTATAATGTACAATAGGGTTATATGGTGCCCTTCACTAGTGAATATGGAAGCAAGAAATGATGTATAAAAGCGCATAATATTTCCAATGATTTGGAAATGCCTTTCAATCAGCCAATAAAATATATATCTGATTTTCTTGTAATATTCGATCAATCCAATCCTCCACAAGCTGAAATCTTCAATAAATCACTATAGCAACATTATAGCAAGCTGAAAATGACTTAAAATCATTGTCTTGACACTATAGCAAGCTAAAATTGACTTCAATCTTGAGCATAAATTGATCCCCAGGTGGAATCACCTCTTATGGACAAGAGGGCTCTTGTCCTCAAATCCAACTTGGAAATCAAGAGGGTTTTCATCTTTCAAATTCCTACACACCAAGGGTTTTCCTCTTTGAATGCTTCAAACTTAAAATTTGAAGAAATAATCAAATGACAAAATCAAGTTGTTTTCTTTGATCAGGTTGACCTCTTTTTTATAGGTGCCCAATTTGGGCCCTCTATTTTTTATTTTTTTTTAATTTACTTTCCCATCAAGTGCTTAAAAATACTTTTAAATTACATCTAAAACCTTTTCTGAATTACATATTGAATAAAATGTTAAAAATATTTATTTAAATATTGCATAGGCCTTATAATAATATTTAAGTTCCCCATTTGAAAATAAGGTGATTGGACCCAACTTAAAATATTATTAATTCTTTTAGTTTTGAAAATTGGACATGGAATCAATTTGGAGGGAAAGATCCTTGAAAAACTAAACCCAAGCCTAAGCTAAACTGAGCCTAGACCAAAAGCTATAGACATTATCCACAAATATGTACAACAAAATTCATTGAAGTGGATTTGCATAAAATAAATAATTATTTGCCTATATATTTTTTATTTGGATACAAGAATCAAGCTATTAACAATCATTCCTTGCAAATGAGATTTTTAGATTTTAAAGGATGAAATAACTGATCTAAACACATAGAAGTGACTTTTTGGTTGGCTAAAATAAACACCAACTATTCAATGCAAACAAGATGTTGAAACGATTAACAAATGCAACAACACATAATTCCAAAGACTAAACAATTAGTTTGCATGCAAAGTTACAATGTAAATGAATAAAATGACATTAATGTAAATCTTGACACTTAGTATTCATATTCAATGCAATCCATAAAACTACAAACATGTTAACTAACTTAGACAACAATTTTTGCAGCATAAGTATCGTGTCAATCATCCTTCTCTAGAATTTATGTGCTCCAAACACTTATTTGATTACCTAAGTTGATCCTTTGAGTTCCTCTTGATTCATGGATCCTTAACCCTGATTCTTTCCCTTTGTAGATTTCTTTGATGAATGGTTATCTTCAATGTGGAGTAGAAAAATAGGTCTTTATGTTAGTGTAGGTTTTTTATTTTCCTTATGTTAGGGAATATTTATTTTTCGTACACACATTATTAAGCTTGCTTAGCTTATATTATAATGGTTAGGAGGAGGACATGTGGCATAATCCTACAATCACATGTGTCATTCACACCCACCTTTGGGTAGTTGAATGTCACACCCTCTTTTGGACTTATTTGCCACCTCCCCATAACTATTTTTTGTCTTTACCTGAGTTGGCATAACCATGTATTTGGCATTTACCAATAAGGTAAAACCTCCCACCTATTATGGGTTAAGGGGAGTTATTATTCCTCTTGGTTTTAAACAAGCCCTCACCTCTCCCTATGCTAATGAGAACACTAGCTCAAATTGTGAGTCTAGTTCAGTGCTAGGAGAGTGCTGAGTTTTGTTCATCTCTGGGTTTTTGTCTTGCTTTCCTTCAGTCACTTTGATCTTGGGTGGTTTCACAACAAAATCTAACATTTATGTCACCATTTTCTGCATGTTATAGAAAGACTAACTTTTTATCTGTCTTAAGAATAATGGTACACAAAAAAGAATTTTAACAAAGGGTTTTAGAATGTGGGTAAATCTCTTTCTAGAAATTTTCCATGGGATCCTAATGTTAATCCAAATGATGTAGTGTTGAATTATTCTCCTAAATGGGTAGAAAATTGCAATGTCCCTCCATCTTTGTTATTTTCTTACCTTGATAGGTGAAGTTGTCAGGATAGAAGATACAAAAAATTCCCTCCCTCATATGAATGTTAGAATTTTAATTTATTTAAAACATGATGTATCTTCTAGAATTTATGTGTTCCTTTACATGGGTCTACACAAAGTACAAGGTGAATAGTCTAGGAGGTTTGAATGCTTGTTTTTATTGTTAAAAAGATGGTCATGTGATATTGGCTTGCCCTTTGTTGAATAAAAAATTGAATGGTAAATCTAGTGCAAACCATATTAATCTTTTAGGGGATATTAATATGAATAATGAAAATATGGATGAAGAGGTTTTACCTCCACAAATTATTAAGGAAAGTTGTGAAAAATACTTTTTTGGTTTGCCTCCTTGTCCTAAGTTGTTCACTAAACTACCTTCACAATTCTTTGGTGCAAATGGTAATAAAAATAAGTCCTTGGATAGTGTAGAAGACCCAATGAATTTAGTTGTCTCTTTCAAACATAAGCCTTTCATTTAAAACAAAGGTAAACAGAGTTTTGGCAAATCTGACTCTAGCTCTAAAAATAATTTTCCTTTTATAGTGTAGACTGTAGAGGACCCAATGAATTTAGTTAGCTCTTTTAAAAATAAGCCTTCCATTTAAAACAATGGTTAAGGGAGTGTTGGAAAATCTGACTCTAGCTTAAAAAATAATTTGGCTTTTAAAAGGTAAAACTCTTTTTTTGAATGGAGTGTCTAAGTTGATTGTTAGTGGTGTTAATGGAAGTGATATATCATGGGACGAAGGTAAATCTATATCCTCTTCAGTCAAGTTGAAAGGCAATGCTCTTACCTCTTACTTTAAAAGAATGAATAATGGGGGGAGTATTCTCCCTCCAAGTTATTTGCTCCGCCCCTACCATTGTCCTACTTTTATAAATCTTGAGGCCCACAATAGAAAATATTTTGTTATATCATTTTGCAAATTTAGAGTTAACTTGGATTGTCTTTTGTTAAAAGATGTTAAGTCTACTGGTTGCTATTTAGAGGGTGTTTGCAAGGTGATTTAGAATAATTCTAATGTGTTCTCTTCAAAGCATTTTAAAGGGAGTGGGGAGTGTCCATTCTTAATCTCTCATTGGATTAGAATGACATTCGTCATGGTTATTCTCCTTGTTTTAGGGTGGTGTATGATGAACTTAACCTAGATAAATTTTTTTATTTTATTTGTGCTATTTATGCCCCTAATGATTGAAAGGGAGATCTAAATTGTGGAACTAGTTGGGTATTAATTGAAAGATATTCCTTGGGTTTTGGAGAAAATTTTAATATGATCGAGAATAATATGGATACAATTGGTGGTTGTAAATTTGAATGGACGGTAATGAGAATATTTTTAGGATAAATTTAGTTGAATTTTTATTGGGTTGTTGGAGTGAAAGAAAAGGGATTTGTTTTACCCAATTAAATTTTCAAAAGGGTAAAATGAAGCTTTTTACAAGGCTAGATAGGTTTATGTTAGATAAGCCTTTTTTCATATCACCCTAGGTCATGGTAATAATGTGATTCAAATTCTTACCGCTGAATTATCTAATCATTATCTCATGGAAATTGACGTTTTTCCTCATCATTCTCTTCTTAAGGTTCTCTACGTTTTTATGGGTTTATATAATCTTAAAATTTCCAACCACCTCTTGTGCTAGTACATTGTTTAATCCTTAGGTTTTTCAGTTTTGGAATATTTCCTATGGGGCCTAATATTAATAGGTGAGATATGTTAGTTTTATGATCAGATTAGAGCACAGAAAATTAATTCAAAATTCAACACAATGACACAGCAGATACCCTAGGAAAACCCTCCTCTTGAGGGAGAAAAACCCAGCAACAATATATCACCTATTTATTGAATCACAACAATAAAAGTCTTGTTTACAAGAGGCCGATATTAAATCCAAAAATATGAGCACCACAATATGATGCAACAAAGATACAAACAGATGTAACTTGAAGGTTATATCTCAGCCTTCAATCTGCACTTCTACCGAATCTCAATCTGTGCTACTTCTTAATCGCACTAGAGAACAAGCGAACTATGATGAATATAAATCTGAATGCAACCACAGTAACAAACTGCAGATGATAGCTTCAGCCTTCTATAGAAAACACGAACTGACCTTCTACAGAATTCGCACAATGATAGGAGTAGATAAATCGATACTTCAACAAGGAAACTCATCGAATATATATATATAATAGAAAGGGAGAGACGCATCCCTTCATTCTTCATGTCAGCCTCCAATCAAAAGGTAAGACTCTAATAAACAATAGTGTCTCTTCATATATGAAGTTGGCTCCACAAAGAGAGATGTGCTTCTTCAATAAAATCATGCCCATGCAAGAGAGGTCGGCTTCATTAACAATTTGTGCCTCTTCATAATTGATCACCATTTATTATTAAAGACGTGTCTCTTGAATTTATCCAATCGCTATTAATTAAATAGCCTTAGCTATTATTTAATTTATCTTGTCATCAAGGAGATCACTGGAAGTGGAGACCAATGCTGCAAACATCAACATGATCTAAGGAAATTGTTGCTTCTATCAATTTCTTAAGGATTCATGGGAAGTGTAGAGACAAGGCTAGATTTACTAAGGCAAGAAGTTTGTAGGAAACCCTCTTTAGAGTGAAGAGTAATATTTAGTGCAATCCATTTGATTTTGTGTTATTGAATGAAGCTTTGGAGGTGAAGCGTTTTTTAGATGTGGTCAGTTCTACAAGGCTAGAGGTTATAGGTACAAATTTAAGTTTTTATCGTTGCATTTAGGTGATAGAAAATCTAAATTTTTCTTCAAGTATTTGAAGGTAAAGCATTCTCAAGAGAAAATTTCTGCTATTCATATAGATTGTGTCTTTCGAAAGAGAATTTGATATTAGATGTGCTTTCTCAAATTAATGTAATCATTTTGCTAAGGGTAGGGATAATTTTGTTGTTGATAATGCTAGGAATATTGTGTCTATCGCAAAATTAGTCAATAATTTTGTTGGTCTTGATAAACATCTCTCCTTGGATGAGATTGAATGAATGAATGAATGCTTTTAATTACGTCCACGAGACCAGCTGGCCTATGGGACCCAAGATACATAGTTGAAACCGCCTTTTTGCAACAAACAGAGCAGCCGCCGACCCCACCAACTAGTCCATGTTTCCCTCTAACTCTTTGCTGATTTTATTTCTTCTACTGTGTATTTTGATCAGGTAACTTGTTGTTTCAACAATCTTCTCCTCTTCAAACAAGGCCTCTAACAATTTGACTCTAAGCAGATCTGAGTAATTGCACCTGATGTCCTCATAAGCCTTACACTGCATGACGTAGTGCCACTCTGTTTCCACTAAACCCAACGAGCAAAAACGGAAAATCCTATCTGCTCATGCCTCCTTGGGTATTTTCCATCTTCCCGTTTCACACATCAAACGGTGAGAGCTAGTTCTCAACTGGGCTATCATCATTTTAGCCTTCCACTTTATATTTGCCCCCACGTAATACTTTTGCTCGTGATCACAAGTGTGGTTAAAATGCAAAACATAGTATTCTCTTTTCGACCAAGTTGTTTTGACCACATGATATGTTTGACTTTATCTTTGACATACCTTTTAATTTCCACATTTGTGTTTGGACACTCTTGCATGCTTATCCCCCATTTTCCCGTCCACTTGACATTTTGCCTCATCCACGTGCTCTTCCTTCTAGTTAAATTTTCTTCCACCACAATTTTGGGCCATCGATGCTCCTCCATATTCTCAATTCTCTTCAAATAACCTAATCGACGAATTAATGCTGCCATTTCCATTGGGAAAGCCCCCGCCTCAGCTAGAATAATCTCATACAGAACTGTACTTTTTATTTTGAAGTTGCTTGTAATTAGATGCTTTTGTAATCTTTCTATTTGCCTCTATTTTAATGCTGATGTGTTGCAGCCCCAAACCTCACAACCATTTAAGACTATAGGTATAACAAGCAGCCCAAATAACTTCTTCTTTGTTTTCCAGTCCCATAACTCAGCTGATCTACATCTGTTTTGAAGCAAATGGAGAGCTTTCCAACCCCCTTGAATTATTTTTATTCTACAAGTCTCCCAATTGAGATTGCTGCAAAAATCGAGACCCAAATACTTGTATTCATTTACCACTTGCAAAGAACTTCCCTCAAATTCAAAATTTAATTGCTTCTTAGTTCTTTTCAGTGTAAATATCATGACCTTGGTTTTGCTGATGTTCACTTGCATCCCTACATCTTGACAAAATAGCTCTAGAGCTTTTAGATGTTCTTGAAGACCATTTTCTGAATTTTCCATTAAGGTGAGATCATCCGCATATAGCAGCAATTTGACCACATAAGTGGCCAAGAACACTCCATCGCCTCCACGCTTGTCTAACCACTCTTCTAACTTGTCTATGTATAGTCCAAACAAGGTGGGAGACAAAGGGCAGCCTTGCTTGACCCCAATGTCACTCCCAAAACACTCTGAAAGACCCGTCTTTGTTCTGATTTTGGCCTGGACCTGATCATAAAGTCTATGGACAGCAGCCCTATACTTTTCCGGAATTCCAAGTTGCTCCATTTTGTTCCAAAGTTTGCTTCTAGGGACTGTGTCGAAAGCCTTTTTGAAGTCAACAAAGCAGCAAAATACCTCATTACCTTGTTTATCCCAAACTTTTTCAACCATGTGTCTGAGAGTGATGCAATGATCAATTGTAGAATGCTTTGGTCTAAAACCGGCTTGCCCTTTCGCCCTTTTACCTTCCTTCTCAGCCCAACAACTTATTCTGCGCTCCACCATGCTCCCAAAGAGCTTCCCAAAAAGGGGATTAATCATTATGATGCAGTAGTTTGACGGGTTGTTGACATCACCACTCTTGTGGAGAGGGATAACAACACTAGTCGTCCAATTTGTTGGGAAACCATGCTGAATGACCCTATTGAAAATCTTTTTGATATGCGGCGCCAAGAGCTCTAAGCCCCATTTCAAATATTTAGCCTGTAACCCATTGATGTCCCGAGCCTTTCCCACAGCCAAAGCTTTAATACCAACCTTGATATCCTTTGTGGTGAAAAGTTTATCATTAGTGTTAATTGTTGGAGGTAAGGTTTTATCTTGGTCTCTTTCATACAATATTTTTGCATATTCTAACCATTGAATATTTGTAATGTTATTCTCGTTGGTACCTCTAGCCTGTTGCAATTCTCTCCCAAAACCCTTCGGATTGTGCCTTCCAAGTGAGATTAGTTCTCTCCTTCTTACTATCATGAATTCCTCTTTTTTTGATCTTACTAATTTCTCATACATTTTTTTGTTTGCATGTTCATTTCCAGAAATTTTCAAACCTCTTTTAGCTGCCTTACACTCTTCGTCATACCATGGATTTGCTGGAAAACTGTTTTTGGAATTTCTTCTACCCTTAACTCTTTTGCATGTTGTGAGAGCTTCTTGAATGATTGACATCAGCTTGCTACTGTTTATAATGTTTTGGTTTCTGTTGGGGCTGCCAATGTTTTTTATTTCTTTGAACTGTTTTTCAAGCATGTTTTTAAATATGTCTTGATTCTCTGAGGTTAGATGGATTTTACCTTGAAGATCTCTACTTTTTCATGGTTGCGGACTGGTTCTTTGTTGGGCATCTGTTTCCATTCCAAGTTTTATGTAAATAGGGCTATGGTCAGATTTCAACTCTATTGGGCAGCACCCTATTTCAACCTCAATTATCCTTGGCATAATACTTTGTGAACCAATGACATAGTCTACCACGCTTTTCCCATTATGAGTATGACATGTGAAGGCCCCTGACCTCGGCAATGTATTTATGCCATTACATATGATTAAATCATGAAGACAACGAAACCTCAACAAGTTTGCACTGAAAGACGAAACACCACCTTTTGAGTCCTAAGATACCCTTTTCCACCTCTGATTTTCTTCTTCCTCTAACCACAACGGATTACTATTTTGTCCCTCTTCCTTACTATAACACAAAGCTTGGTTATTTGTTGTTCTTGCATTAAAATCTCCAAGCAAAATAATCTTGCCTGTGGCACCATATTTTGTTATGTCTATTTTTAACGCTTCATATGGGTCTTCTCTATCTAGGCTCCTTTTCTTGTACACTTTAGAGCCATAGGGGGAAAAATAACAAGCTGCAATCCAAGTTGTAGACTCCCCATCTGCCATTTTAACCCAAATGTATTGGTTATTTGGGTCTTCTTTTTCTGTTTTTATGATTTTTTCACATTCTTTCCTAACCAAGATTGTCACCCCACCATGCCCCTTGCCGCTTTTCGTTAACTCATTCCAAACTGAAATCTTGTTATACCCTTCGAAATCAGGTATCCTACAGCCTTCATGTTCATGTGTTTCCATGAGTGCAATGATATATTTTCCTTCAGCTATGGGCCCCAACCCAGGCTCCTTCCTCCAAGGGTAGCCCCTACAATTCCAGCTTACCATTGAGAGGTGATCTTGGGGGCCCCCGCTTTCCTATTTGTTGTGATTCGGATTGCCTCTAAATTGGGCTTTCCCTCTATACAACCAAGCATCATTCCCTGCCTTTCTTGCTATTATAACTTTCTCCCATTCTTTCCTTCTTTCCTCTAACTGCAATGGGGTTAGATCCTCATCAATATAAAATGGCGTGCCTTGGAGGAACCTTTTGCTTCTTAAATTTTTATTCCTATCTTCTACACCCTTCAAGCTTACCCTTATATTTCTTCTCTTTTCTCCTCTATTTACTTTTCCAATTTTGTTTGCTTGGAGGATATGCCCTCCCCATTGAAGCTTGTCCAAAAGAAAGTCCCTTACCACCCTACTAGTGACTTCTCCATCCCCATGTTCCTTCAACCCTTTAATTATTATGTTTGCTGCTCTCTCCTGCTTTTCTTTTTCTTCCCACATTTGTAACTTGATTTGATTCCTTATATCTTCTCTTTGCATTTCTATCGGCCCCTTTGTCACGTGCACCCATGATTTGCCCCCTTCTAAGTTTTCCATTTGTGACTTTTCCTTGGTCTCCTTGCTTGCCAGAATTGATTGAGACTCTTTGGGATGTTGGAAACCTTATTTTTCATCTGTTTGAACTTTGTCTTTGGATTTGATTTGACTTAGTTCAGATTTTAGATCTAACACCTCACACTGCCCTGTTTCCATGATGAGTTGTAAGCTGTTTAATTGGTCTCTAAACAATGTATTTTTTTGCACTAATTGTTGATTGGCTTCTGAAAGCAATTGGAACTCATTATCCTTCACTTGTGCTCTCTCTTCCAGCATGACCAGCCTCCCTTTCAGGGCCACTAACTCCTTGACATATAGCTCAGAAGACCACGTTAGAGGGGTTGACATGGGGCTGTATAGCCCCTAACTGTCTTGGTTGTCCTCTCCCCCTTTTATGATGGTCTCAAAGTACCCCATGGACTCTTGCTGCCCTGATTCTTCCTCCAACCTTGTTATAGCATCTATTTGCTTTTCTTTCTCTATTCCCAGCAGATTTGACTTACTTTTATTCTCACCCTGTGTTATTTCATTACACTGATGTATGCCCTTACCTAAAGCAGTGTGAGTATTGTAGGCTACTTTGGGAAGTATAGCTACAAATTTTTTGTTTCCCAACTGTTTCAGCTTCCTTGTTATTTTAACCTGTCTGCGTTGCAAAATCCTCTTATACTGTTTGGCATTGACAAAGGTTAGGTTTACCCTTGTGTCCCTTTCTTTTGCTTGAGTTTGATTCTGTTTTTGATATTGCAACAATAGTGATTCTAGAGCTCCTGTAGTAATGAAAGAATATTTTGCAGAGCTGTCCTGGTTGCATTCCATGCCATAAGGGACCAGCATGCCTGCATTGCTGTCCATTTGGCCCACCCCTTTGCCCCCACTTTACTGTTAAAATATTGCCCTTCTGATAAAGCACTGATTGTGTAACTATGTTTTGATTGGTTTGTTTTAATTCTAAGGAGCCTCCCCAGTTTAAGATTTGATGTTTATCAATGTTTAAGAGATGCTAAAGTGCAAGCTTAGCGTGACAAAACTGTAGAAAGAAAACAAGGGCTTAAGCAAATTTAATCACTTACCTAAGGTTTGTGTGCCCCACCTTTGTTTTTTATGCCTTGGTTTGTCCCCACCGCACCACCAATGTGCAGACAAAGCCCTCAAACCAACCTCCGAAAAGTCCACTTTCGTCTTTTACTGCCAGTTGCTGCCTGCCCTCTCCACACACGCAGCCCCAACTCGCCTTGAGAAGTGCCCACCTGATTCGCTGGTGCCTGTGCCTTCGCTGCCTTCGCTGTTCCTTTCTTGAAAGTCTAGGATAAAGTCAGAATAAAAATAGCCGATAGACAAAGGGTGCGCAAGTGGGCAGTTGCTGTCAATGACCAGTTGACGTAGAAGTAATAGGAAGATTCCAAGTTATTTTTCATTTTAAAAATAGGAAGATTCCAAGTTATGATGGGTTTCCTATTGGATTTTACAAAACTAACAATAATTAGATTAGTAATATTTTATTAGAAGTTTAATGAAGCTATGAGACTTGTACATTGGGTAGTCAAATTAACAAAGACATTATTAAACTCATTCCCAAGGCAATGATTATACTTAGCTTAAGGATTGGAGGCCTATTACTTTGTTGAATATATTCTATAAAATATTTGCTAAAGTTTTGGCTTTAAGGATTCAAAAGATATTACCTACTATTATCTCTCCTTCTCGCCCTGATTTTTTGCAAGGTAGATACATTCTCGACAACTTGATTACCAGCTGGGAGAAAAGGTTTCTAAGTAAAATATTTTGGCCCTATTGGATTTTGAGAAAGCTTATGATAAGATTGATTGAGCTTTTATTATTTTGATGCTTAGGGCTTTGAGGTTTGGTGAGCTTGTTTTGTAGGATGGTGTTCTTTGTAAAGACACTTCTACTCAAGTTTGTATTAATGGTGAGTTTTCTAATGCTTTTATTCTCCACAAGTCCACTAGGAAAAGTTTCTCAGTTAGCTCATATATTGAACCTATTCATTATGTTTTAAAGGATTGGTCCTTAAGACCTCTCGTTAAAGAGTTGACTTGATTTTCTAGTGATGGGTTTATTGAGCTTCAATTTGTGGATGATATTTCTATTTTGGTTGATATGAATGATAATAATTTTGGAAATTTTTATAAAAGGTTTGGCATTCATTGTGTTGATTCTAGCTCTAAAGTTGTGCATATATATAATATTTTGAGTTGGGATGTTAGCTTTTCTAGCTATCTTGTTTATAGAGGTTGGATATGTTATGGTCTTGATGAGGTTATCAGATATTTGGGGATCTTATTTTCTCTCAATTATTTTTTGAAATATATGTTGGAGTAGGTGTGGGATAAGATCAACAATAAGATTGCTAAATGGTAAGGGAATTTATTGTCTTTGGCTAGAAGATTTCAGATTTGCCAGAAAATATTTTCTTCTTACACCATTTGCTTCTCCTCTTGTTAGCTTGTGGCTTCTTTGCATGTCAATCAATTAATTGTACTTTTTTGTTAGTTAATGCTAAAGGTAACAATAAAAATAGTGTTGTCTTTTGGGATCAGTGTACTTCTCTTAAGAAGGTGGGGGGAATGGTTTTGAAAGATATTTTTAAACATGGAGATTCTCTTGCTATCAAATGAATTATGAAAGATATTTATCACAATGAGCCTTAGAAATAACTCTTTAGATTTCATCTTTCTATGTTCCAAAAGTGAATTCTTATTGGAAAGGTCTACATTTGTGGGATGTTCTCTTGGCAATGAATTCAAGAGGTTTCCCTACAAGAGGAGGTGGAAAGAAAGGAATTCAAGCTAGAAGATTGCAATAATGGTTTGGAGGAAGACAACATTGAATTGGTTGACCATATGAGGAGAGGAGTTGTTTCCCTACATGAGATCATTGAAATGTTATTGTAGTGGCATCCTATGCTGGTAGAGCATAAGTTAGAGCAGTATAACCATAAATGAATTGTATGGGATGTGGTTTTTGTGAACAAACCCTCACAATTTAAGGGCGAGGGCCTCAATATATTCCCACTAAATGATTTAAAAAATATTATTTATAGCTAACTAATATGATCTTATTGCACTGTACATACCAAAAAATCCTCTCTTATGCTTCTTTGTATTTCCACTTTATTTGTTTAGGGTCATAGAAAACATATGCAAAATAACTTAAAGTATCAAATTGTGGGTTATAAATGGCTTGACATATCATGAAATTGAATTTCTTCTAGTCAATTATATAAAATTATGGTATCTAATTCTTAATAAGAGAATTGTTTTTATTTAGTTCATTTTAATCGCAAGTTCTTTTATAGGTGTCTACTTAGTTATAATGAAAATAATTCTCTTCTCTTGATTTATATTAGTTTCTTGCAATTTATGGTTGTGATGATTTTTTGGAAATTTTAGTGTTTCATGATGCATGTTGTTTGTTAATTAGGATATCTTGCGATTGATTGACTAAAATTGCACAACACCATCATTGCAATAACTATAATTTATAATATTCAATAAGCAAAAATGTTGTTATGCAAAGCTTCATGGACTAGAAATTTGAAAAAAAAATTGTTTATGATACATATTTTATGTGTCCTATGAATGATCTTATTTGTCTTTAACTACTCATTTTGAACTATTTGTTGTATCGGGGACTTGAGTTTTAATAATTTTAAAGGAGAGTTTCCCACTTCACTTCAAAATTTGAGCTCTCTGATATTCTTGTAAGTGACTTTCTTTAAAAAACTATATTTGTCTGAATCATATAAGTATTCACAAGTATTTGCATTCCAAAATGACCTTAGTAATCTCATTAGGGGGGTTGATAATGTGGACCTATTTTAACACAACTCATATTGCATCAATTGCAGGTTTCTTGGAAATAATAATTTGTCTGGGAAGATTCCTTTGCAAATGAGCTCATCCCTTACATACATGTAAGATCTCTCTCTCTCTCTCTCTCTCTCTGCCCCTCACACACACACAAATGCACTAAGGTATATGCATGTATACATGGCATACTTGTAAATTAGTGCATATATGTCATATCCCTCCCAAGATTGTAGCACATTAGAATAAAATAATAATAATATATTGACAAATTATTTTATTATACTTTAATGTTAAAATATCAAATATTAAAATACAAATAACCAAACATCAAAAATAAAATAATAAAATAAACATAGCCTAAATATCCTTATAATTACAATTATCAGTGATAATCTTATTATAAATGTTATGATTATATTATTAAAATATAAACATAAGTTTGAAATAAATATTAGTCAGCAAATCATTAATAATAGTAAGACTAATCTTAAAAAAAAGCATCAGTCAAACCAAAGGCAGCAATGCCTCTTTCATATAAGTCAGCGATCATTAAAACAAACTAATGCAGCAACTACTGTACACATCGATTCTCCTGAAAAGCATTGGTCAACCCTTTCAAAGGCAGCGATCAGGTAAAAGGATACATCTCTTGCAAAGAATGTGGCTTTCAGATCGGGTATTCGAAGATAGTCATTTTTCAAAGAAAAATAAGGAATCATTGGTGGGAATCAATATAATATTCAGTCATAAATCTGGGAAAGCAGTAGAGGAGAAAAAAGAATAAAATATATTGTCAAGAATATATTTGAGCTGTAAGTTTAATATAGTTTAAATTATATATATATATATATATATAAAATTTACAATTATGCAATAATGATGCTTGCAGCAATTATTGGGCCTTATAAGTAAATATGACTCTTTAATATAAATGAATAGATTGTGTATATACTTATGTATGTCCTTATCCTATGACCAATCAAATATAAGGTTGAAGGAAGCAAGTTAGGAAAATGTAGTTTACAGACTCCCCAATGCTAAGTAGCCCACCTCAAGGGTGGAATTGTCTTAGTTCAAATGTTCCTGCCACTTGGGGCCAAGGGGTGGGTTGTCTTGGTCGGATGCTCGTGCTCTTGGGCATAGATGGGTTGAGTAGTTTACAAGCACCCCTTTCAAGGCTTTCCTATCAATCCAGACTATGATTGGTTGTTAAGACGGATTCAAGGAATTGCAATTATAAGAGGATGGACAAGATAGTTGTTGATGTGTTTTTCGTGACCGCACCAATGCAGAATAAAGTCGCCAACGGCTACCCTATTCTCTCTTGATCGTATCCAGCATGCTAAGATTGCAAGAAAGTTCATGCGTTCAACTCCAAGGTTCCTTTAGTGCGAATAGGATCAGTTGGCTCGATGTGATTTGTTGGTATTTCAAGGGGACTTATGGAATTGTTCAACAACGGAGAAAGGAATTCAAATGTTCGAAAGATTTGTCTATGAAGTGCGGGTTTCCTATACTAACCAGAAAGTACTGAACTGAAAATGGTGTAAGGTTTAGAGGGTCTAAATCTATTCCAAGTGTGGGATATGGAGCTCAACTTCAGCAAACTTCAACCAAGCTCTGCTTTGCCTCGCTTCGGACAGCCTCCACAGAACCGGTGCAATCTTCAGAGGAGTAGTTCAAGGTGTTCAAATCATAATTCAACACGAAGACACCGTCACAACGACGCATACCAACGTGTGAATCATAAACGAAGTTAAGTCCGCGATGTTCCAGTTGACCACGCAAGGCGAACTCACCATCAGCGAGCCCACTAGTGGTATGGATAGACGAAGTTTGCTCAAATTGAAGACCACCTTCCACAATTAACATCTACTTGCGTGGAATGAAAATTATACTACTTTGAACTATTTTATGCTACCATTTGAATTGGAAGGACGAAAAAACCTTGCTAGCTACTCACAACAAAGACGAAATTCACCATCAATGAAAAACTCTTTTATTGAGAGAGTGTTCACAACAATTTCTTACAAAATTTTCAAAGGAAAACTTTCCTTCTTCTTCAACTACACTATCAATCTATACTAAGCTACTTCTAAGTTGTCCCTCTATTCTATGTCTACTATCTAACTCTAAGCTAATTTCTACTTTCTAATGAGGTACAAATGAGAGGGACTCCCCCTTTTATAGATGGCCAAGTCCAACGGACGGCTCAGATTACAATCGACTGGATGGCCCAAATCGTGCCACCTCAGCCCTAAACAAGATTTTCCCTAAAAACCGCCACAAAGGAGAGTGGAGCAATAAATGAGCCACTAATGTCCATCATCCTTCTAGAAGATTCCTAACTGCATTTACCACATCGTTTTGGATCTTCTTTCTTTAGATAAAGAAATTAACTTCTACTGGAGTTTTATCTTTTTTCTCCATCTTTAAAGCGGAAATATTTCCTCCATCACTAAAGTCTCTTAAATGACTTTTAGCTTATTCCCTCCCACTAATCCAACCCTAACTCCGCCCCCACCCCAAATATGACAGAATTAATCTTTAGCACATGAGCATTGCTTTCAGCCATCTTTGTTAATGAGAGCCGATATTTTCTAATTTATTCTATTTTGGAGATTTTGATGAGATGGACTTTAATCTCGTTTTATCCGATTTGATTGTTTTAGTGATTACTTTCTAATTTTATCTGCTGTAGATGTATTCTTTTCATTAACATTTTATTTTGTTTTAGGGTTTCTTTTGCAACTTTTTATTTTAGAAATTCCATCAACCAAGTGCCCATTTAAAATCTCTACCTCGAAACCCCTTAAGTCAGTGGGAAGACCTAAAATCCTCTTCCTCATCGAGCACCTCCATCAATGCCCCGGCACCCTTTAGAACTCAGTCGAACTCAAGGGTATGCTAAATCTAATCCGTTCATTTAATTTTCTTGAATTTTGAACCTTTAAAAATATTTTCAACAATTTCAATCCCGTTCTTTATCTCTGTGAACATCCTGTTGCTCTGACTAGAATTTTTTTTTGATCCATCCTGCAATACCAGCATCCTCCGACAATTTTTCTCACGTCTTGAGAAATTTCATCACCTCTCCAGACTTAGGCATTTTTCTAAGGAAGAACATTTTGTGCCTTAGAAATTTTTTTGAATCACTTAGCATTTTTGAAAAATTGTCCCTTAGAAAATTTTATTCATTCTTCAATCCATCTTGCCAGTGGTGAAAATTTTTTTCACTTGGAAAAATTGTCTTGAGCATATTTTATTTGCCTGGCATGGCGCATTTAACATAGGCAGGAGGACTTATACTTTCAACGTCTAGCAATATTCATCAACTTTACCTTAGGCGTATATTATGTTGGAAGAGGACACTTTAAATTTTAACGCCTAGCACACTTGTATGCCATGAAGAAAATATTTTCCCAATGCCTTGCACATTTTTATCTCCTCCTTAGGCGCATTTCACACTTGAAGGAGGATAAACTTTAAACGCCACCCTTGACTTTGTCATTACATGGCTTTCAACACCCTTGTCTTCTTCTAGTTTTGCATGGATACCTTTGCATGGAGATGTTTTGTCTTTACATGCCCTCATATAGGCGCATTCAAAGGAGAGAGGAGAAAGTCAACTTTTGTCCTCTTCTTAGCATGCTTGGGCGCATTTCACACCTCATGAAGGATGAAAATTTTCACTTTGAATTTTTCCTAGCTTGCCTTGAATCATGGGCGCATTTTGGCATATGAGGTGGACGAAATTCTGCTCTTGTAATTCTGCCGTCGGCGTTACAGTGGCGATTTCGTCGCGGTGAGGATAAACATTTTGACTTTCCTCGACTCTCTTGTTGTGTTTAACCTTCTTACGATTTTATTTATGCGTAGATGAACGAAACTTTAACTTTTTTCCTTTGTTGACCTTCGACTTTTGTTTTTGTCCTTACATGCCTGCTTTTGGGCGCATTTAGGCCTAGGAGGAGGATGAAACATGTTGACTCCTTTGACCTCTCTTCTGCTGGGCACATTTGAGCATATGTGGTGGATGAAACTCATACTTAGAAATTTTTTGCATGCCACTACCTTGAGGGCGCATTTGGAGGTGGCAAGAAGATTTAACAATGCCTTAGAATATTTTCTTACCATCTTATTTCTCCTTGGGTGCATTTTGAAGGTGGAGGAGGACGAGTTTCATACTTAGAAAATTTTCAAACATGAGACCTTGAGCTGGGCGCATTTTGCCATAGGAGCAGGATGAACTTTTGCCTTAGAAAATTTTTCTCTTGTCTCATGCTGGAGTGGGCGCATTTCACCAAGGTAGGAGGATGAAATCAACACTTAGGCGTTTTTCATGACTTCCAGCTGAGATGGGCGCATTTTGAGGTAGTAGGAGGATTTTCTCGGACTTAGCCATTTTTCTTGACTTTTGTTAGCTTCTCTGTGCCTTGCTATTTATAGTAAGTCTCTTGATTTTCAAATCTCGGAAGCTCGGAATGATTTGAAATTTTGAACACTGGATCCTCATGACTCCATTACCCTGTTGACATTGCCATTCTGAGTTGACCTGCTAAAAATAGCATATTCTTGGAGGTGTTTTACTATAAATATTAATTGCTTGCTTCTGGTATCTCCACAGCTCCGATTGACTTGAAATTCGAATGGGGTGCTCCTCACCACGTGACTTATATCGGCACGGCTGCGATGCAACCGATTATATTTTAGTTCGGTTTCAAAATGACTCATTACTGCAAAATAATAAAGTTCGCTGACTTCAAATGCCCACAGATAGTTTCAAGCAGATGTCGATCGCCATGGTTTACACCTGCCGGTAAATTTTGACCCTCTTTCGCTCAAGCCGAAACCCTAATTTGTTTCAGACAGCGTATCAAATGGTCTCCTTGTTCCCCGCTTTCGATGCATTATGACGTACTAAGGATTCTGAAGTGTCGGAGGCGACCGCTTCGATGCACCCTGCTAAAAATAGTAAGTTCTAATAAGTGAACACCGCTTGCATGTCGGTATCATCGCCAGCCTCAAAACCCATATAAGGAATCATCTCGACATGCAGCAAGTCCCGCGCAAACCTCTAAAAATAGCCTCTGAAGGCTGAACTCTGAAAGTCGTTATCTCACTTTGCATGTTATACTGTCTCAAAGGTCTCTGAAAACCCAGAAGGAATATGCAGACATGTGCTGAAAAATTCTGCATCTAATCCCTGAAATCTACATCGGAAGCTGAACTGCTAAAAATAGAAAGTTGTCTGTTTCAGCTCAAATTTTACACGCGAGTAGCTTGATGTATTCTGAATGCAGTGTGACTGTTAAAACTTCCAAAATACTGAGAAAATGCCCTGAATTGCACACTTACTAAAAATAGTAAGTAGTCAAAATCTGATGAAATTTCAGTAGAGACTTGCTAGAAGCATGCTAAGCTCTATTTTCAATTTATTCACCCTGCTCGACCTCAAATTGACCAGAAAGATGGAAACCCTAATTTTTAGACTTGGCCAAATTTCATGTTTAAGCTTAATGACAGACACAGCCCGGAAAGACAGAAAGTAGAAAAGAGAGACAACAACAAAACGACCGAAAAGTAAAGCCAAAATTAGGGGGTCCCCATTTGCAATGGGGCGATGTGTGAAAAAGGTCACAACAATAGCATGGATAGAAAAGGCGGATACAAGTGTATCCATTGAGTAGCCCACCTCAAGGGTGGAATTGTCTTGGTTCGAACGTTCCTGCTGCTTGGGGCCAAGGGGTGGGTTGTCTTGGTCGGACACCCATGCTCTTGGGCTTAGATGGATAAGTTCAAGTGGACTTATCCTACTTCTCACCCAAGTCTTGTTGTAATTGGAACTTCCACAATGCATTATGGATATTGGTAGTCTAGGTAGTCTTGAAACAATTATGTCTTTTTGTATAGCTTAAATAGATAAGGCATTTATTATATTTTGATCACAAGAATTATATTTTCAATATTATCTAACATGATTGTAGGACCTAAAACCAAGATTTATCTGACTTAAAGCATTTATGTGATAAGTTATAACTCTAACTATATTATATTTGTGAGTCTAGGGCAAGATTTAAGGTTTTCCCAAAAAGGGGACATTACAACTGGTTTTAGAGCATAATCCTGCCATCCTGTGAAAGATTGGTTAATGCAAACTTACCAAAGAAGGCACTCTAGGAATAACAACACTCAAAACAATATCGTGGGTGACCAATTGAGAGATGAACTTAGGGATTTCTTGGAAATAATGTTAAGAAAACCCAAGCCCTTAATGAAAAAAATGAGATTGAATAAGTCAGGCGTTACTCCAAGCAATACAAAACATGATCACCACCATGGGTACTCTTAGACCTCATGAAAAAACAAAAGGGAAACCATGCTGAGCCAATCCAGAAATAATAACCCCTCAAGATCTACCTCTAGGATAACTCGACCACCCTTCCTAACTAGGGAGGGATCCCTAAGGGAGAATGAGGAAGTAGAGGCACAAGAATCGGATTGGGGACATATTGCTAATGAATATACAAGACTTGACCTAGAGGTTAAGAAGAGTATCCCCTTTATTGAATACTGTGAGGCTAGGACTAGAAGATCACACAAGAGGGCAATGAACCAAACTAACAAAAATTTACAACACAAAGTGGGAAAACTGTCACTTCCAAATTTTGATGGGTCAAATAATATCACATCACATGCATGGATACAAAAATTAAACACTTAACCCGTAGCCCTATAATAGAAGAAGACGTCATCCAATTTGCTATCTTACATTTAGACGGATTGGCCCATGAGTGGTGGCATTATGGTATCCACACCCAAGGGCATGAATTCACACAAAAACTTATAAAACAGTTTGACAGAAAACATCCACAAAAAGACTTTAAAGATTTAACCTGTCTTAGGCAACATGGATTAGTTGAGGATTACATAGCAGAATTCCAAAGGATCTCAATTAGAGTTTTAGGGGTTGACGAGGATCAACTCACCTACCTTTTTGTAGAAGGGTTAAAGGATTCAATCAAAGGATGGGTAAGTGCTTTAAATCCTACCTCCCTTGAGGATGGAATCAATAAAGCCCTAAAACTAGAGGACATAACTTCAAGAGATAGAACAAGAGATGCAAATACAAAACCCCCCTATAAGAAAGAATACCATAAAAACACCTTTATTTCTAATAACGACCATGAGAGGCTTCAAAGGGAAAGACTATGCTTCAATTGTAAAGGAAAGTGGGAGCAAGGTCATGTATGTAAACAAGATGAGGGTAGAAAGGGGAAATCATGTCACAAATGCAAAGGGGAATGGAAGACTAGACATATTTGTAACTGAAGTGACCTAAAAAGGAGAAATTTGTATTTCAAATGCAAAGAAAATTGGGAACCAAGACACATGTGGAAGCCAAATACGTAATATAGAGGCAATGTCCGATGAAGAAGCAAAAGGAAATCCAAGCAAGAAAACAAGGTACGATGAAGGAGATATCAAAAGCATCCAATCAAAAGAAGAAAGGACAATAAACAATTGGAGCTTTGTGGAGGAGCAAATCTAGTAGTGTGACGCCTTTACACCCTCAAGATCTAAGACTGATTACTCGACCGACCTTCCCAGTTAGAATTGTAATATGTCAACTTGGAATCCCTTCATAAGATTACTAAGGTTTCCTTGTCAAGTAAACGGAAAACATCTTCATAGGACATTACATAGATATATGTCATACTTCTTATGCTCATCTTAATATATAAGTTCTTTCCTTAAGGTTATGTCATGTCCCCTTCTCGTTGACATCTCTCAGAGCACAGGATTAGCCTATCATACGACCCTCGTAGGCTGATAGACTGGATAGAGGGTCATGTTGGAGCTTGGCTCAGCTTCAGTTGGCAGAGTTTGATCAGTTGGCTTTCGTTCGGGCTCGTTCGGACACTTCTTGCATAAGTTGCTATTTTTAGCAGTTATTGGCAGTCAGCGTGGGACCCTTGCTATTTTTAGCAGTATGGATTGTTGGTGTTCAGAATCACTTTGGTGTTCGTCAGCTTCAGACGGATCAGGCATCGGATGAATAATGAGAGAGATATTAATATTTAATTGAATTAATTAAATATTAATTAATTGGAGATTATAATATAAAGTTATAATATTTTATTATAACTTAAGTGATTTTGATAAAGGGGTCGCCCATCATCAGAAAGGGGCCATTTGAAGATTAAATTTATAATTTAATATTTGAGCTGAGACTATTGAAAGAAATTAAAAGAAGAGGTCGAATTATTTAAAAATTCCCTATCTTTAAGGAATTCGCACTTTTGAGGGATATAGTGCATTTGCCTTGGGATTCGAGCCATTTATGTGATTTGTGAATTGAGAATTGATCAAGACTTCGTCAGAGAATGGAAGTTTTAGGGTTTCAGTCTCGAACTCATTAGGGAACGAGCCATCTCCATTGAAAGCAGTTCAGAGGGTGTGAGGTATCACCTGATCTATTGCCAGTTGAGAGATTTCTTCATTCAGAAGAAATTACAGAGTATCATAGTGATTCAAACTTCAGAGTTTTTGACAGAGTTTCATCCAAAAAGTAGTTGTTGGTCAAGGCGCACCATATTCTTGAGTTTGGGCACTTGTTACAAGGAGTCGTACCATTTGTACCAGCTGGTCTAACACAGCCGTACTTTACAGCAGGCCATACTCTTTCTCTTTCAAGCCACCCTTGAGTTCTATGCAAATCGCCTTCAGTCTTCACCATCTGGCTTCATTCATCAGGGCGCAAATAACAAGAGAGGCACTGCGTAGCATCTGGCAGAGGGAAAAGTGACCTATCTTCTCAGCCGTACCATCTTTCTGAAGATCATTTATTGCTGCAGCAAAACCAGGTTTCATAAATATCATTACCTTTTACTTTGCATGTAACTGGATCATCTTTGTAATCATTGCAGAAGATTAAATAATAGCCTGGCATCAGTATTTGCTATTGATTCTATAGTTTTCAGTGATGATTTATTTTTATTGAATTTATTCTTCATTTATTGCAAAAATCGCAATTTCTTATTTTTAAGCAAAAACCACAAAAATAGTCAAAAAACCAAAAACCTTCAGAAAATCATAAAAACAGTCAGATACAGAGAAAACGGGGAAACAGGGGTTTCTACAGTGGTATCAGAGCTAAATCCTACCATCCTAAGGGTTTAGCAGTCTTATGCAGCCAGAACAGTTTGGATCTCACAGGTATTACACACGCAGACGTGCTCTGATTGACAGGCAACAGAGTTTGAGTAGGCAGCCGGGAAATATGGCTGACAGGAATGATAGGGCAGATAGAACAGATGTTCCCAGGAACGAGATTCCTCAAAACCCTAGAGATCAGGATGATGCTGAGGTTTTGCTTGCACTCAGAGATTTACGTGCAGGTCAACGGCAGTCGAATGATGTATTACAG